>CM076577.1:1193480919-1193784329 GCA_034641835.2 Pinus albicaulis
GAAATTGAACTTGACTTTTTGCAAACTGAAAATGAAATTTCAAAACCAAAAATTAGTTTGAAATCTGAATTAGGTTGCTGTTTCGGGGAAAATCACCATAGAGGTTCGTTGGGTTACAACCTCCACAGAGCAGGGGCATGCTACTTAAGAAGGACTCACACAACCATACATGTTCATGAAAAACTAAATAGAGTAGATCGAGGAAGTTACCCGTAGGTCCTACGGTTGAAGCAGATCTCGCGGGGTCCAAACCCCCAGCAACCCTTCTTCCTTCTTAACCTGAAAGACAAGAAGAAACAAGCACGAAGAACTGGTTGTACAACATATATCTACTCTAAATGTTAGTGAAATTCATATGAAACATTAGATAAACCATAATGAATGCTTAAATAACAATATTCTCATATATGTAAGTAGACACTAACACGTATATTTCGGGAACAAGATGGTACTTCTGTATTATAAATAGCATGTACAGAAATAACAAGTGGAGAGATCACCTGAATCCTTCCACGATCTTCGAGCAGACCGTCGTCCGGATCTGTCCCGCCCTTGCCTCACTAAGACTCCTTCCAAACTGGTGCATACGAGATGACATATAGGGAGATGAGCATCTCAAGGAAACAAGGGTTTCCTGTAATGAACTGGGAAAGTGCAGGAGGCACGGGGAATCAGACTTGGATAGGGAATACCAATAGAGTATAATATCAATAATTCTCTCTCTCCCTTAGGCCATGCACATGAGGGGATTTTATACTCCCTCCAAGTAGTTTCAACAGTTGGAAACAGTTGGCCACGTGCTGGGGTGGTTGAACTACCTGAGTAACCATCAACCCAGCTCGAAAATAGGGAATTTATATATATATTTTTAATTATTTTAATGGCATACGCAGAAAAGTGCAGTTGGACTCGCGTATACACGCGGAAAAGTCTGGGCATAATCACGTATGGGGATTTTTACACTGTTTTTTAGTGAATCTGTCCAAGTCTGTAGGAATGGGTGCCCAAAGCCATAAAAGCAATCATGAATCATATGAAGGTGAGAAATGATGCTATAACAGATGCCCCCTAATATATGAGGTCAGAAGGGGTACATGATGGCTGAAATGTATTATGCACGTAGAAAGAACTTCACAAGGACAAGAGAGGACTTCACCAGATTTCAGCCTGCCAAAAACCAATGAAAGAAAACAGAGAGTCAACTCATGCTGAGGCGGGCATACCCATGCTCAGTCAAAAATACATCATATAGAAAGTACTGAATAGATCCAACATGTATACAAGTATAACTGAACTGAAAGTACACAATGAATCATCTGAGCATGGCCCGGAAGTGTAAATCTGAATCAATGTCCAAGTATCACATATAGAAAGATGATCAAGGATGCTGCAACTGGATGTCTGATCAAATAAGTAACTGAATCTCCAAGTACCAAATCATAAGGGGTGGAACAAACGGTACTATCACGCAACTCGGGAGCCAACATATAGGATGCTGCTGTACTGAACTGCAACATATAAGAGTGGACGACATCACTGGCGGAAACTGATAAAAGCAATCATGAATCATATGAAGGTGAGAAATGATGCTATAACATATGCCTCCTAATATATGAGGTCAGAAGGGGTACATGATGGCCGAAATGTATTATGCACATAGAAAGAACTTCGCAAGGACAAGAGAGGACTTCACCAGATTTCAGCCTGCCAAAAACCAATGAAAGAAAACAGAGAGTCAACTCATGTTGAGGCGGGCATACCCATGCTCAGTCAAAAATACATCATATAGAAAGTACTGAATAGATCCAACATGTATACAAGTATAACTGAACTGAAAGTACATAATGAATCATCTGAGCATGGCCCGGAAGTGTAAGTCTGAATCAATGTCCAAGTATCACATATAAAAATCTGATCAAAGATGCTGCAACTGGATGTCTGATCAAATAAGTAACTGAATCTCCAAGTACCAAATCATAAGGGGTGGAACAAACGGTACTATCACGCAACTCGGGAGCCAACATATAGGATGTTGTTGTACTGAACTGCAACATATAAGAGTGGATGGCATCACTGGCAGAAACTGAATGGACTGTCAAAAGTGAACCGAGAAATGTTGATGCAACCCGAGGTCTTCACCGATCACTATGGCACAATTCTACACAATGGGAATAAATGAGCTGAAGTCAACCATGTGAGAAATCGTTGGATTACCGGTCAATGATGTATACCGTTAACCAACGCGAGACAACCCACCAATAATGAAAATGAGTGTCAAGGTGCCCCAGTGCAATCTAACAAGTGCGAATGAATGAGTTGAAGTCGAACACTTGAAAGAATCTACCAATCAGGAGGCAATGATGAATCCCCACTGTCGATAGCGAAGAGTCTGCCACTGATGACTGCAAACCCTAAGGTACTGACAAAAAGACTCTAGACCTTATTCCCAGAGCAATGAGTCGGAGTCGATGAGAAAAGATCTGCTGGAAGGAAGGCATTAAGGCATCCCACATCAGTCCAGCGCGAGTGTAACCCGCAGGCCAAGATTTGGAAGGAATCGGACGAAGTAGAGTGATGGAACCAAAACCAAAGTACGTTTCCGACATGCACAAGATGAAGCTAGTGCACGGAAGAAACCCTCTGAACCAACCAATAATGAAAGATGACACAGAGGCGAGAAATCCACCGATAGGGTCAAATGGAAATCAAGGTACTGCACGAATCCCAAGTGTGATAATGTATGCTGACGTCGAACACAGGGGAAACCACTCAGTCAAAGAACCATAATGATGATCAAATGCTGAGCACAAGGTCACCTATCAATGATGGAAATAGGGCCAGGGTGCGGCTCTAGGTTTGCTCTCAGAGCAATGTGTCGTAGTCGATAAGAGACAAACCCACCAGCAAGAAGTCAATGGAGACCTTCTCAAACCAGCATGAGCAAAGGACCAAAACATCTGATGTGATAAAACAAGATACTGACAAGACTGGGAAGGCCGACTGAATAATGAGTCATGAGACACCGCAGAATGGACGACTCTGGTTAGACTTCCCTTGAACAAAAGCATGACTCGTGATGACCATGGTAGTAAAAAGTGACACTGTATAAGTCTGTTATGCAGGAGGCAAAACAAACTCTCCATATGATTGGAAGAGATAACCAACCGGGGGAGGACTGACAAGTGAAACATGGTAAAGGCTGAACCTAGGTCAAAACTAAAACCATCCCAAATGTAGGAGATATATATAAGTATATGTGCTTTGTTCAAGGGCGAAAAACTGACTCTGTACTGCCATCAAAACAATGAAGATACATCCCATTCCCGCTCTTTTTGTTATATTTGATTTTTTTGTCTTTTTCATATAATAATCCTGAAAAAGAATAAAAGAATGCTATGGTACAATGGATAGAACGAGTATCAAAGAATCATATGCACTAGTTCCTGGGATTGGAACAATCCTATGCTCAATGCAAGGTGGCGGAAACTGGTAAGCGATACTCAAAGGAACGTTCCATCCATGGGTAAAAGGGTGTCAAGTCGTGATAGCTAAGTGCATGCAATGGTTAACTTGTACAGAGAGTCAAGGTCAAAAGTTGGCTTAAACATCGAGTCCAAATGAAGCCGGCTAAAGGCCAGGATAAACAAGTGGCCAATATGCAATGCAGTAATACAACTTAACGACACCAGGGAGCCTCTAGGGTAAAAGCCAAAAAAAATGATAGTGAAGAAGAAGAAGAATGAAGCTTCAACACATAAGACATGGCGGGACTAAAGAGGACTCCCGAGCCTACATAAAACGCAACATGGGCAACAAGTGATAGCGAGGAACTAACTAGGAAGCCCATGTAAAGGAAGGCTCTACCATCAAGTCATGATTAAATAATCGGCAAGTGAAATGGGTGTAATACTCATGACCTGATGGGATCGACCCTAAGGCAAGTGATCAGTATGGAGGCTAGAATGCAAGATGCAACGGAAAGTGATTTCCCTAACCTATATGCCAGTGAAGATCATATACCTGCCATGACGAGTCGGAAATCATGGATCAAAAACCGGAAAAAATCTCAAAATCGTCAAAATGTACCTGAAAACATACCAAACTGGGCACTTCCAAGCATCCGAGTTATGCAGCTTAAGATAGATCGAAAAAATGAGCATAACAAATTTTTGCGAAAATTTTCAACTTTTTAGGCATAAATAGACAAATTACCTCATATTTGGTTCATTATTGCATTGCTGATTTGGAAAAAAGTGCTCTGGAGAAAAAAACTTCTTTCGTCAATTCAGGAACAACCGACCGTCGAATCACACCGAATTTGTCAGGTAAGCTCCTCAATCATCTTTGCAAATCATTTTGTCCGTTTGGAAATTAAAATTTAGTGAATTTCACCATTAAAACCCTTGCTAAAAAACACGGCCTTGCGCATACGCGTGTTTGTAATGGGAAAGTCACGTATACACATAAATGTGCAAAGAAAAAGTCGCGTATGCGCAGGTCCAAATCAAAAAAAGCGTGGCTAATGCATGATTTGTTGAAATTTGACAGGATGAAAATCTCATGGAGGGAGCGTGAACACAACGCAATTGATCAAGAGGTCATGCAATATCGAGCAGCGCAAAATATCCTTCGAAATTGCGGATTGTTCAAATTTTTCAAAATGCCAAATATGAAAAGCAATGCTTGGTTGCTAGAAATGCTCGTCAATTACTGGGAACCAAACCAAGATTGTTTTGTGATAGATCAGATGCTAGTACGCATTGAAGTGGAAGACATATACTTTATTACTGGACTCTCCCGGAGGGGAGAACCAATAGACTTGCACGGGAAGCCCCTGGGAGGGCTAACCGTGGAAGATTATGTCCACGTGTATTGCGTAGAGGGTTCCAAGAAAGTTGGAACTCAGATTTCTATTAAAGATTTACGGGATTTGCACATGAAAATCCTCCTTTTCACCATTGGCAGAGTGGCAGGATCTGCCTCCCTACATCAGGCGTCCAGGACGCAAATGAGCATAGCAGTAGAATGTTTGACTCATGTGTATGATTGGTGCACAACCCTTTTACTGAACATAAAACAACAGTTGACCTCAATCCGCCAAGCAAAGACCAAACACTTTGGGTACGGTACTATTTTGATGACATTCTTCTTTGAGAAGATACCAGCATTGAGACCCAGAGTTATCTCTACCATCAGTAGCCCGCGGGACCCAAGAATTGCCCGTTGGGTGGACATGATGAAGAGATTAGGGGGAAGTGAAGTTCCCCGGACCACTTGGGACGATGAGTTCTTCCTTTGGTGGGGAGAACAAATCATCGTAGTGGACGACTATCCCTATGCCGGGATGGACTTTCGTGGAGATCCAGATCTAGTTCTTCCACCAGGCACAGCATGGGGCACAGTCGGTAAGTTTGCAAATTTTTTTGACTTATATAATTTTTTTGGATTTTTTCAAATATGTATGAAAAAATGAAAATAAACATGTTTTTGATTGGATTCATAATGACTGACAATGTAAACATGATCATGATACAGATATTGGACCAGTGCATCCTGAGGGTTTCCCGCGCCACAAGCACCGCAGGGGCGAAGCAGATATAGTGGATTCAGATAGGACCCTCCAGGCTGTGCAGAGAAATTTGGAGGGGTTAACCCGCCAAATACCTATGGCTACCGTGGAAGACCTGCCAGAAGCCATCCAGAGACGGGTGGTAGGAGTGCCCCGAGACTGGGTACGACTATTCCGCCGAGTTGCCACCGCGGTCACGTTCTATAGGAACACGACTTCTGGGCAGGGACCTCAGGAGTAGACAGATATTATGTATTAGATGACTGTATATTCTTTTTTGAGGCTGAACATGATCGGGCATAAGCCCAAGTTTTGTATGACCTTATGGATCCAAATTTTGTAAAGTTTTTGAACACTCTGATGATATATATACAGCGATATTTGATGTGATGTGATAAATGTATCAAAATGTATGATGTTTTTGATGATTAAATTTTATTGTATGGAATGATTAATATGCCAATCAATTTCTTGATTAGCTAATGAGTCTGCTAACCAATTTTCAGCTCGAGGAATATGAATGAAAGTTAAAAATTGAAATGATCTTTGTAACAAACGTACCCTCAAGAACAATCGTAATAAAAATGGGTCTCGAACCCGATAAGTATTGTTCAACTGCGACACCACCAGCTGAGAGTCCAAGAAAACTACCAACGAATCAACACCCAAAGATATTGCCTCCGAGAGTAGATAAACAACTGCAGTGTATTCTGCTATATTATTGGAAGCGGGACCAATGCAGACCCCTCTTGATACTAACAGCTGACCGGATGGATAATGAAGCACCCAAGCCGCGGAAGCTAAGTTCCGGGTGTGTCTACTAGCACCATCGGCGAAACCAAAATGACTCATGACATCCAACACAACCTGCCAAAGCAGATCAAAAACATCACCAACTCATCAAAGATCGAAAATCAACCAGATATGTACAAAAAAAAACTACTATATACAAAAGCAACATGCCAGGCCAAAGCCTAGGCATAATACTTCTTCAAATAGAGCCCATTTCGGGGCTCCGGCAACTCGTTCCCTTCGAAATCAACCAAGGTATATGCTCCTTTCTTAAGGACTTTCTTAACGATGAAGGGGACATACCACATAGACTTAAACTTTCCTGCCCCCAGTGCATCTTTTTCTTGGGCATAGACCAAAACAAGGTCACCTTCCGAAAAAACCCTGGGTTTGACCGCCTTATCGTATTGAACTTTAACTCGCTTTTTATGCGCTTCATTCACCGTGGTGGCATCCCGACGCTGCTCATCAAGATGTTCCAGATGAAGGAGCCGTTCTTCAAGACTAGAAGTGTCAGGAAGAAGTTCAACAACTAACTTAAGAGAAGGAATCTCACATTCAATAGGAAATACGGATTCCACCCTATGCACTAGCTGAAACGGAGTAAAGCCAGTTGCAGTTTTCACTGACGTCCTGTATGCCCAAAGTGTAGGATATAGCATAATATGCCAGTTATATCTAGCTTTATCAATTGTCCTTTGAAGAATTGTCTTCAAGGATTTATTCACGGCTTCCACTTGCCCATTGGCTTGAGGATAATATGGAGATGAATGCTCCTGCCGGAAACCCAATTTTAGAGCCAACTCAGCCATCATGCTATTCTGAAAATGACTGCCATGATCAGTGACAATCTCTCTAGGAATACCAAAATGAGCAATAACCTGGTTGAAAAGGAAAAGAGCTGCAGTCTCACCATCATTCCCAAAAGTAGGCATAGCCTCGACCCACTTCGTAAAGTAGTCTACTGCTACAATAATGTACTTGTGACCTTTAGCCGAAGGCGGGTTACAAATAGTATAATCAATACCCCACTTTGTAAAGGGACCGACAGTAATGACTGGAAAAAGTGGAGCTGGATGAGCGCGCATTTTTCGAGTATAGACTTGACACGGATGACACTTTTTGACCGATTCAATACAATCTTTGAAAATCGAGGGCCAAAAGTACCCAGCACGCAAAATATTTTGGGCTGTAGCAAGCCCAGATAAATGACCCCCACAAGCTCCACTGTGGGAATCATTCAGCATAGCCTCATCTTCTTCGAGAGTTAAGCAGCATCTTAGGATTGAATCAACCCCTCGACGGTATAAAGCATCACCAATAATCAAATAATTCTTGGCCAAGTGACGCAGCTTATGACGCTCATCTTTCGAAAAAGTAGAGGGAAACTTTGCAGTCTGGAGATACACAATGATATCTCCGTACCAAGGATCCTGTGAAGAGATAAGAAACAAATGTTCATCCGGAAAGGATTCATCATAAATCATCTCTTCCCTACAGGGCAACTCGGAGATCAATTCCGCAAAAACCAATGATTTCTTGGACTTGGCAGACATGAACTCAAGATCAAATTCCTGTAAAATCACAATCCATCTATTATATTTGCCCGCAATCACTCACCTACTGAGGACAAACTGAAATGGATTGGCAGCTACCAAAACATAGGTTTTGCGAAGAATAATGTAATGCCGGAGTCGCTGCACAGCATGAACTTCTGCTAAAGCTAACTTTTCTATTGGAGTGTACCAGAGTTCAGGTCCTACCAAGCCTCGACTAAGGTAGTAAATAACATGCTCTGCAAGAGCATCATCCTCCTGAACCAGAACCATACCAATGGTAGATTCTGCTGCTGCCAGATACAAAAGGAAATCCCTGCTATAATCAGGTGGACTCAATAAAGGAGCAGAGGTCAATGCTTTCTTCAAAGCATCGAATGAGCGTTGAGCGTAGTCGTCCCAAAGAAAAGGAACTCCCTTCTTCAACAATCTCATAAATCCCTTTGTAACTTCAGCATAATTGACGATAAACCTCCGAAGAGAATTAGACTTTCCTTGTATACTTTGAAGCTGACGGATAGAGGATGGGGGAGGCAACCGAGGTATTGCTTCAACCTTGAAGGGATCTACCCTTATCCCTTCCCTAGACACAATGAATCGCAATAACCAGCCGGATGTAACCGCGAAAACGCACTTGTTCGGATTCAATCTAATCTTATAGAAACGACATCTTTCAAATATTTGCCAGAGGTGACCAGGATGATCCATCCTCTTTCGAGAATGAGCAGCTAAATCATCCAAGTATGCCTCGATAATATTTTTGATGTCGTGAAAGGCATATGACATGGCCCGCTGAAAGGTAGCCCCAGCATTTTTAAGACCAAAAGGCATCTTCTTGTATGCAAACGTACCCCAGGGACAAATAAAGGTAGTCTTATGTTGATCTTCAGGACGGATAGTAATTTGATTATATCCGAAGAAACCGTCCATGAAGGAGAAAATCTCATTACCGGCACACTCGTCAATGATCTGATCGATAAATGGTGTGGGGTAATTATCTTTAGGACATGCTTTATTTAGGTCTCTGAAATCAATGCACACTCGAATCGTTCCTTGCTTTTTATCTACGGGAATGGGGTTTGAAACCCATTCAGTCAAAGGAACAGGGAAAATGAATCCCGCCTTAAGCAGCTTTTCAACTTCAACTTTGATAGCTGCTGCCTTCCTAGGATTGACCGGACGAAGTTTTTGCCTGACCGGCTTAGCATTTTCATACGTCTTGATCTCATGCTAGACAATAGATGGGTCTATGCCAGGCATTTCCTCATAAGACCAAGCGAATACATCCCTATACTCTTTGAAGAGCTCGGTGTAAATTTGAACCTCTTCACGGGAACATTCAGCTCCAATGAAGACATTCTCGATAATATTGGGATCCCTGGAAATGTTCACCGGGATAGTAGGAGAAATCACAGCCATGTTCCCTTCAGCATAAACTTGTGTTGGTGCTAAAGGGTTCAAGACTGGGTGAACAGGACCAGGAGACTGAGGACTTGGAAAACTTGTTTCAACTTCGCTCAAGTCAGGTAAAAAGTAAGACTGATGATGCAAGTCATCCCACGGTCTATCTATACCAGTCATGGCTTCCGGGATGGCCTCTTCAGATGGAAGAGTGGTATCAAGGAAATCCTGGGCAGAAGAAGAACTAAGTGTCCAAGCCGGAGCCACATCTCCATCCAACTCTTCCGGTGACAGAGGAGCTGGGATGGATTCTGCAGAGTCAACAATAGACTGATAAGAAATCTCAGCTGCAGAAATAGGAAATGCCATTCCACCCACTTGACCTTCCGCTAATGTGGCAGTAAGGGAAGGTAAGGTCCAAGGGTCCGAAAAATAATGAGTTCTGAAGAACTCTCTTCGAAGAGGAGCCTTGGAGGATGAAATAGCATTAATATGAACCGTAGGAGGAGGAATATCGAAAGTACCCATCAAGGAAGAATACATTCCAACTCCTAAATTCTCAACAGGCGCCTTAGAATTATCCAACTTAAGAATAGATGAGTCAGTAGACGCATTCGGGTCTACAGGAGGACAGTCCAGTTGATCCACTGTAACAATCCTCCCTTCGTGGGGGAAACATATAATGCGAAATAATGAGGATGCAATGACATCCATCTCATAAATCCAGTTTCTCCCCAACAGAAGGTTGTAGTCCAAGCTTGCGTCAACTACCTCAACCTCTATATTGACAGTTTTGCCCCCAACACAGATGGGCAAAGCTAGGAAAATACCATGGGGCCTGTGAGAATGACCATCGAACGCAGTCAGAAGAGTGGTAGATGGAACAGCTTTGGGAGATCCAAGTGTCTTCCAGCATGCGAGAGACATCACGCATGTGGAAGCACCCTCATCAACAACCGTCCGAAAGATGTTACACTTCCGGTACGATGATTTAATATGAAAAGCCATGTGATGAGGAAGTATCTTCTTAAAATTAGTCATATCAAAAGTAATCAGAAGAGAATTTTTCGGATCAATAGCCCCAATGGCAGTGAGCAAAGCACTGCGCTGAGCCGGACAAGACTGGAGTACCTCTAAAGCTAACATAGCACAAGGACTCTGTGCCAGATCTTCCACAATCGAGTAGTTCTGGGCAGCCCTAGCATTCGGATTAATCGTTGATCGCTTAGAAGATGCTTTGGGCATCCGAGGCATAGACTCAACAGTAGGCTTCGTAATGTGAAGCGGCTCAGTAGCATCAGGAACTTCCTTAGCTTTCGAAGACTCTTCTCTGCCATAATCATGGGATCTCGTAGCGATATCCGCGTGAGCACTCATCATGAAAATGTTTGATGGAATTTCCCCTTCCTGGGCGCCCCCAGAGGAAGCCCCAGGATTTTGGTTCGCGCCAACAACTAATTGTTGCCCTTGGGGAAAAGGGTTTGTTAACACAGCCTGGGAACTAGAAGAACCCTGCTGGGCTAACAAGCGCTGCGCATCCTGAATTTTAGGGCAAAGGTGTGTAAGATGGTCTCCAACACATAGCTTGCATGGAAACTTCACTTTCCTTTTCTCCTTTGGACCCTCACCAACATGCTCGTTGGTTTTATTTGCATTACCCTTCCCATTCTTGCCCTTCTTCTTGTTATTTTGTCCCTTCTTCTTCCCATCGGATTGTTGATTTCCTTTGGGATCAGAAGCTTGGACAGCATTTATGGACAAAGACTGGGAAGGCGATGACTCAGCAGGCACAGCCTGACCAGAAGGAGCAGATTGTAAAGACAACTGCTGCAATTGAGTAAGCAGTCTAGATGCACCACTATTGATCGATCCAATCAGTCCGTCACCATGAGGACCGGGCTTAGTTCAAACTCACACTCACAAAAACTATGAAAGTGACTAAATGTTTAAATGCACCTAATGCAAATCACTACAAGCATGCAAATCCTAAGATGAAAAATCTCCTAAAGCAGAGTGAAATTTCCCTAAAGTCCCTCAGTTTTAACTCTTCTTGGTTGTCTAGAAAGCTAGTTCCCGAAATCAAGAACTCTTAATATGAAGACACCAAAAACGCTTAAAAACAAGAGGAAGAAATGAATGACAACTCCCTTCCAATTATCAAGCCAAAATCCAAAGGCAAGAAACTTCAACCAAGCTTCAAAAGACACAAAGAAACGAAAACAAAAATGCAAAAACAAAAGCAAACAACAAAGCAAAATGTTTTTTGAGCTTTTGTGTTTTATAAAAGAGTTCGAAAAGACCAAGTAAAACTATAAAATTCCAAGCCAATCAATACTGAATTTCAAGCAAATACTTCCAAAAATGCTGCAAATCTTATAAGGCTAACTAGTAGCAAGATCAATACAAGCAAAAGAAGACAAGAAAACTCAGTCACTCAGCCTAAAATAATAGTGCAACCTTGCCGCAAACAAAAACTCCAAAGAACCAAGAAAGACTCTTCAAAAGTTGCAACAAGACCTAGCCAACTGAACTCAAGAAAACCAATCAAGAAACGGGCAAAAATCGTAGTGCCAAGCAAAACACAAAGACAGGAAAGAGTAAATGAGCAGGAGCTCTCTGTTCTGATGAAGCAGAACAGCCAAGAATGCCCAGAAAGCGATCTTGGTACTCAAACCAGAAGTGCCAGCACAAGAAACAACACTTTGCCAAAAAGACTAGTTTTCAATCAAACGAAAGGGAGAAAAGACCAAAGACCACCTTCTTCACAATCCAGAGGGTACTAAGACACTGCAGGAACAGGTCTCCACAGACAGAAAGGACTAAAAAGCCAAAGAATCCAAAATTTCAAAATCTGCCTAGGTATACGCTACTTCACAGTTTAGCAACAAGCGTGCATACGCGACTGTGCTAAAGGAAACACGCGTATACGCGAGTCCCTTTAGACAAACTTGCGTGTATACGCGACTGTGTGCAGAAAAAAGCGCGTATACAAAGGTAAATAAAAAAAAAAAAGAACAAGCCTGGATAAGAAACCAGGACTTCAGTCTGATCGAGAAAGAGTAAAATGGACTGCAAATGAAAGTTAAAACTGTTGGAAACCTATCAGACAGCTGAAACCACCCAACAGGGGAATCACAAGAATGTGATCCCCAGCAGAGTCACCAGTTCTATTTCGGGGAAAATCACCCTAGAGGTTTGTTGGGCTTAAACCTCCACAGAGCAGGGGCATGCTACTTAAGAAGGACTCACACAACCATACATGTTCATGAAAAACTAAATAGAGTAGAACGAGGAAGTTACCCATAGGTCCTACGGTTGAAGCAGATCCCGCGGGGTCCAAACCCCCAACAACCGTCCTTCCTTCTTAACCTGAAAGACAAGAAGAAACAAGCACGAAGAACTGGTTGTACAGCATATATCTACTCTAAATGTTAGTGAAATCCATATGAAACATTAGATAAACCATAATAAATTCTTAAATAACAATATTCTCATATATGCAAGCAGACACTAACACGTATATTTTGGGAACAAGATGGTTCTTATGTATTATAAATAGCATGTACAAAAATAACGAGTGGAGAGATCACCTGAATCCTTCCACGATCTTCGAGCAGACCGTCGTCCGGATCCGTCCCACCCTTGCCTCGCTAAGATTCCTTCCGAACTGGTGCATACGAGATGACATATAAAGGGATGAGCATCTCCAGGAAACAAGGGTTTCCTCTAATGAACTGTGAAGTGCAGGAGGCACGAGAATTCAGACTTGGATAGGGAATACCAACAGAGTATAATATCAATAATTTCTCTCTCTCCCTTAGGCCATGCACATGAGGGGCTTTTATACTCCCTCAAAGTAGTTTCAACAGTTGGAAACAGTTGGCCACGTGCTGGGGTGGTTGAACTACTAGAGTAACCATCAACCCAGCCCGAAAATAGGGAATTTTTATATATTTTTTAATGATTTTAATGGCATACGCGGAAAAGTGCATGTGGACTCGCGTATACACGCGGAAAAGTCTGGGCATAATCGCGTATGGGGATTTTTACACTGTTTTTAAGTGAATTTGTCTAAGTCTGTAGGAATGGGTGCCCAAAGCCATAAAATCAATCATGAATCATATGAAGGTGAGAAATTATGCTATAACAGATGGGATGAGGTATGAGGTCAGAAGGGGTACATGATGGCCGAAATGTATTATGCACATAGAAAGAACTTTGCAAGGACAAGAGAGGACTTCACCAGATTTCAGCCTGCCAAAAACCAATGAAAGAAAATAGAGAGTCAACTCATGCTGAGGCGGGCATACCCATGCTTAGTCAAAAATACATCATATAGAAAGTACTGAATAGATCCAACATGTATACAAGTATATCTGAACTGAAAGTACACAATGAATCATCTGAGCATGGCCCGGAAGTATAAGTCTGAATCAATGTCCAAGTATCACATATAGAAAGTTGATCAAGGATGCTGCAACTGGATGTCTGATCAAATAAGTAACTGAATCTCCAAGTACCAAATCATAAGAGGTGGAACAAACGGTACTATCACGCAACTCGGGAGCCAACATATAGGATGCTGCTGTACTGAACTACAACATATAAGGGTGGACGGCATCACTGGCAGAAACTGAATGGACTGTCAAAAGTGAACCGAAAAATGCTGATGCAACCCGAGGTCTTCACCGATCACTATGGCACAATTCTACACAATGGGAATAAATGAGCTGAAGTTGACCATGTGAGAAATCGTTGGATTACCGGTCAATAATTTATACCGTTAACCAACGCGAGACAACCCACCAATAATGAAAATGAGCGTCAAGGTGCCCCAGTACAATCTAACTAGTGCGAATGAATGAGTTGAAGTTGAACACTTGAAAGAATCTACCAATCAGGAGGCAATGATGAATCCCCACTGTCGATAGCGAAGAGTCTGCCACTGATGACTGCAAACCCTAAGGTACTGACAAAAAGACTCTAGACCTTATTCCCAGAGCAATGATTCGGAGTCGATGGGAAAAGATCTGTTGGAAGGAAGGCATTAAGGCATCCCACATCAGTCCAGCGCGAGTGTAACCCGCAGGCCAAGATTTGGAAGGAATCGGACGAAGTAGAGTGACGGAACCAAAACCGAAGTACATTTCCGACATGCACAAGATGAAGCTAGCGCACGGAAGAAACCCTCTGAACCAACCAATAATGAAAGCTGACACAGAGGCGAGAAATCCACCGATAAGGTCAAATGGAAATCAAGGTACTGCACGAATCCCAAGTGTGATAATGTGTGGTGACGTCGAACACAGGGGAAACCACTCAGTCAAAGACCCATGATGATGATCAAATGCTGAGCACGAGGTCACCTATCAATGATGGAAATAGGCCCAAGTTGCGGCTCTAGGTTTGCTCTCAGAGCAATGTGTCGTAGTCGATAAGAGACAAACCCACCAGCAAGAAGTCAATGGGGACCTTCTCAAACCAGCACGAGTAGAAGACCAAAACATCTGATGTGATAGAACAAGATACTGACAAGACCGGGAAGGCCGACTGAATAATGAGTCAAGAGACACCGCAGAATGGCCGACTCTGGTTAGACTTCCCTTGAACAAAAGCATGACTCATGATGACCATGGCAGTAAAAAGTGACACTGTATAAGTCTGTTATGCAGGAGGCAGAACAAACTCTCCATATGATTGGAAGAGATAACCAACCGGGGGAGGACTGACAAGTGAAACATGGTAAAGGCTGAACCTAGGTCAAAACTAAAACCATCCCAAATGTAGGATATATATATAAGTATATGTGCTTTGTTCAAGGGCGACAAGCTGACTCTGTACTGCCATCAAAACAACGAAGATACATCCCGTTCCCGCTCTTTTTGTTATATTTGATTTTTTTGTCTTTTTCATATAATAAGCCTGAAAAAGAATAAAAGAATGCTATGGTACAATGGATAGAACGAGTATCAAGAAATCGGATGCACTAGTTCCTGGGATTGGAACAATCCTATGCTCAATGCAAGGTGGCGAAAACTGGTAAGTGATACTAAGAGAAATGTTCCATCCATGGGTAAAAGGTGTCAAGTCATGATAGCTAAGTGCATGCAATGGTTAACTTGTACAGAGAGTCAAGGTCAAAAGTTGGCTTAAACATCGAGTCCAAATGAAGCCGGCTAAAGGCCAGGATAAACAAGTAGCCAATATGCAATGCAGTAATACAACTTAACGACACCAGGGAGCCTCTAGGGTAAAAGCCAAAAAAAATGATAGTGAAGAAGAAGAAGAATGAAGCTTCAACACATAAGACATGGCGGGACTAAAGAGGACTCCCGAGCCTACATAAAACGTAGCATGGGCAACAAGTGATAGCGAGGAACTAACTAAGAAGCCCATGTAAAGGAAGGCTCTACCATCAAGTCATGATTAAATAATCGGCAAGTGAAATGGGTGTAATAGTCATGACCTGATGGGATCGACCCTATGGCAAGTGATCAGTATGGAGGCTAGTATGCAAGATGCAACGGAAAGTGATTTCCCTAACCTATATGCCAGTGAAGATCATATACCTGCCGTGACGAGTCGGTAATCATGGATCAAAAACGGGAAAAATCTCAAATTCATCAAAATGTACCTGAAAACATACCAAACTGGGCACTTCCAAGCATCCGAGTTATGCAGCTTAAGATAGATCGAAAAAATGAGCATAACAAATTTTTGCGAAAATTTTCAACTTTTTAGGCATAAATAGACAAATTACCTCATATTTGGTTCATTATTGCATTGTTGATTTGGAAAAAAGTGCTCTGGAGCAAAAAACTTCTTTCGTCAAATCAGGAACAACCGACCGTCGAAACGCACCGAAATTTCAGGTAGGCTCCTCAATCATCCTTGCAAATCATTTTGTCCATTTGGAAATTAAAATTTAGTGAATTTTACCATTAAAACCCTTGCTAAAAAATGCGGACTTGCGCATACGCGGGTTCATAACAGGAAAGTCGCGTATACACGCGACTGTGCAAAGAAAAAGTCGCGTATGCGCAGGTCCGAATCAAAAAATGCGTGGCTAATGCATGATTTAATGAATTTTGACAGGATGACAATCTCATGGAGAGAGCGTGAACATAGCGCAATTGATCAAGAGGTCATGCAAGATCGAGCATCGCAAAATATCCTTCGGAATTGCGGATTGTTCAAATTCTTCAAAATGCCAAATATGAAAAGCAATCCTCGGTTGCTAGAAATGCTCGTCAATTACTGGGAACCAGACCAAGATTGTTTCGTGATAGATCAGATGCCAGTACGCATTGAAGTGGAAGACATATACTTTATTACTGGACTCTCCCGAAGGGGAGAACCAGTAGACTTGCATGGGAAGCCCCTGGGAGGGCTAACCGTGGAAGACTATGTCCACGTGTATTGCGTAGAGGGTTCCAAAAAAGTTGGAACTCAGATTGCTATTAAAGATTTACGGGATTTGCACATGAAAATCCTCCTTTTCACCATTGGCAGAGTGGCAGGATCTGCCTCCCTACATCAGGCGTCCAGGACGCAAATGAGCATAGCAGTAGAATGCTTGACTCATGTGTATGATTGGTGCATAGCCCTTTTACTGAACATGAAACAACAGTTGACCTCAATCCGCCAAGCAAAGACCAAACACTTTGGGTACGGTACTATTTTGATGACATTCTTCTTTGAGAAGATACCAGCATTGAGACCCAGAGTTATCTCTACCATCAGTAGCCCGCGGGACCCAAGAATTGCCCGTTGGGCAGACATGATGAAGAGATTGGGGGGTAGTGAAGTACCCCGGACCACATGGGACGATGAGTTCTTCCGTTGGTGGGGAGAAAAAATCATCGCAGTGGACGACTATCCCTATGCCGGGATGGACTTCCGTGGAGATCCAGATCTAGTTCTTCCACCAGGCACAGCATGGGGCACAGTCGGTAAGTTTGCAAAAAATTTTGACTTATATAATTTTTTTGGATTTTTTCAAATATGTATGAAAAAATGAAAAACAAACATGTTTTTGATTGGATTCATAATGACTGACAATGTAAACATGATCATGATACAGATATTGGACCGGTGCGACCTGAGGGTTTCCCGCACCACAAGCATCGCAGAGGCGAAGCAGATCCAGCGGATTCAGATAGGACCCTCCAGGCTGTGCAGAGGAACTTGGAGGGGTTAACCCGCCAAATACCTATGGCTGCCATGGAGGATCTGCCGGAAGCCGTCCAGAGACGGGTGGTAGGAGTGCCCCAAGACTGGGTACGATTATTCCGCCGAGTGGCCACCGCGGTCACGTTCTATAAGAACACGACTTCTGGGCAGGGACCTCAGGAGTAGACAGATATTATGTATTAGATGACTGTATATTCTTTTTTGAGACTGAACATGATGGGGGCATAAGCCCAAGTTTTGTATGACCTTATGGATCCAAATTTTGTAAAGTTTTTTAACACTCTGATGATATATATACAGCGATATTTGATGTGATGTGATAAATGTATCAAAATGTATGATGTTTTTGATGATTAAAATTTTATTGTATGGAATGATTAATATGCCAATCCAATGCTTGATTAGCTAATGAGTCAGCAAACCAATTGTCAGCTCGAGGAATATGAATGAAAGTTAAAAATTGAAATGACCTTTGTAACAAACGTACCCTCAAGAACAATTGTAATAAAAATGGATCTCGTACCCGATAAGTATTGTTCAACTGCGACACCCCCAGCTGAGAGTCCAAGAAAACTACCAACGAATCAACACCCAAAGATATTGCCTCCGAGAGTAGATGAACAACTGCAGTGTATTCTGCTATATTATTGGAAGCAGGACCAATGCAGACCCCTCTTGATACTAACAGCTGACTGGATGGATAATGAAGCACCCAAGCCGCGGAAGCTAAGTTCCGGGTGTGTCTACTAGCACCATCGGCGAAACCAAAATGACTCATGACATCCAACACAACCTACCAAAGCAGATCAAAAACATCACCAACTCATCAAAAATCGAAAATCAATCAGATATGTACAAAGAAAAAACTACTATATACAAAAGCAACATGCCAGGCCGAAGCCTAGGCATAATACTTCTTCAAATAGAGCCCATTTCTGGGCTCCGGCAACTCGTTCCCTTCAAAATCAACCAAGGTATATGCTCCTTTTTTAAAGAATTTTTTAACGATAAAGGGGCCATACCACATAGATTTAAATTTTCCTGCCCCCAGGGCATCTTTTTCTTGGGCATAGACCAAAACAAGGTCACCTTCCGAAAAAACCCTAGGCTTGACTGCCTTATCCTACTGAACTTTAACTCGATTTTTATGCGCTTCATTCATCGTGGCAGTATCCCGACGCTGCTCATCGAGATGTTCCAGATGAAGGAGCCGTTCTTCAAGACTAGAAGTGTCAGGAAGAAGTTCAACAACTAATTTAAGAGAAGGAATCTCGCATTCAATGGGAAATACGGATTCCAACCCGTGCACTAGCTGAAACGGAGTAAAGCCAGTTGCAGTTTTCACTGACGTCCTGTATGCCCAAAGTGCAGGATATAGCATAATATGCCAGTTGGATCTAGCTTTATCAATTGTCCTTTGAAGAATTTTCTTCAAGGATTTATTCACGGCTTCCACTTGCCCATGGGCTTGAGGATAATACGGAGATGAATGCTCCTGCCGGAAACCTAATTTTAGAGCCAACTCAGCCATCATGCTATTATGAAAATGACTGCCATAATCAGTGAAAATCTCTCTAGGAATACCAAAACGAGCAATAACCTGGTTGAAAAGAAAAAGAGCTGCAGCCTCACCATCATTCCCAAAAGTAGGCATAGCCTCGACCCACTTCGTAAAGTAGTCTACTGCTACAATAATGTACTTGTGACCTTTAGCCGAAGGCGAGTTACAAGTAGTATAATCAATACCCCACTTTGTAAAGGGACCGACAGTAATGACTGGAAAAAGCGGAGCTGGATGAGCGCGCATTTTTCGAGTATAGACTTGACACAGATGACACTTTTTGACCAATTCAATACAATCTTTGAAAATCGAAGGCCAAAAGTACCCAACACGCAAGATTTTTTGGGCTGTAGCAAGCCCAGATAAATGACCCCCACAAGCTCCACTGTGGGAATCATTCAGCACAGCCTCAGCTTCTTCGAGAGTTAAGCAACATCTTAGGATTGAATCAACCCCTCGACGGTATAAAGCATCACCAATAATCAAATAATTCTTGGCCAAGTGACGCAACTTACGACGCTCATCTTTCAAAAAAGTAGAGGGAAACTTCGCAGTCTGGAGATACACAATGATATCTCCGTACCAAGGATCCTGTGAAGAGATAAGAAACAAATGTTCATCCGGAAAGGATTCATCATAAATCATCTCTTCCCCACAGGGCAACTCAGAGATCAATTCCGCAAAAACCAATGATTTCTTGGACTTGGCAGACATGAACTCAAGATCAAATTCCTGTAAAATCACAATCCATCTATTATATTTTCCCCCAATCACTCGCCTACTGAGGACAAACTGAAATGGATTGGCAGCTGCCAAAACATAAGTTTTGCGAAGAATAATGTAATGTCGGAGTCGCTGCACAGCATGAACTGCTGCTAAAGCTAAATTTTCTATCGGAGTGTACCGGAGTTCAGGTCCTACCAAGCCTCGACTAAGGTAGTATATAACATGCTCTGCAAGAGCATCATCCTCCTGAACCAGAACCATACCAATAGTAGATTCTTCTGCTGCCAGATACAAAAGGAAATCCCTGCTATAATCAGGTGGACTCAATAAAGGAGCAGAGGTCAATGCTTTCTTCAAAGCATCGAATGAGCGTTGAGCGAAGTCATCCCAAAGAAATGGAACTCCCTTCTTCAACAATCTCATAAATCCCTTTGTAACTTCAGCATAATTTACGATAAATCTTCGAAGAAAATTAGACTTTCCTTGTAGACTTTGAAGCTGACGGATAGAGGACGGGGGAGGCAACCGAAGTATTGCCTCAACCTTGAAGGGATCTACCCTAATCCCTTCCCTAGACACAATGAATCCCAATAACTGGCCGGATGTAACCGCGAAAACGCACTTGTTCGGATTCAATCTAATCTTATAGAAACGACATCTTTCAAATATTTTCCGGAGGTGACCAGGATGATCCATCCTCTTTCGAGAATGAGCAGCTAAATCATCTAAGTATGCCTCGATAATCTTTTTGATGTCGTGGAAGGCGTATGACATGGCCCGCTGAAAGGTAGCCCCAACATTTTTAAGACCAAAAGGCATCTTCTTGTATGCAAACGTTCCCCAGGGACAAATAAATGCAGTCTTATGTTGATCTTCAGGACGGATAGTAATTTGATTATATCCGGAGAAACCGTCCATGAAGGAGAAAATCTCATTACCGGCACACTCGTCAATGATCCGATCGATAAATGGTGTGGGGTAATTATCTTTAGGACATGCTTTATTTAGGTCTCTGAAATCGATGCAAACTCGAATCGTTCCTTGCTTTTTATCTACGGGAACGGGATTTGAAACCCATTTAGTCAAAGGAACAGGGAAAATGAATCCCGCCTTAAGCAGCTTCTCAACTTCAGCTTTGATAGCTGCTGCCTTTCTAGGATTGACCAGACGAAGTTTTTGCCTCACCGGCTTAGCGTTTTCATACGTCTTGATCTCATGCTGGACAATAGATGGGTCTATTCCAGGCATTTCCTCATAAGACCAAGCAAATACATCCCTATACTCTTTAAAGAGCTCGGTGTAAATTTGAACCTCTTCACGGGAACATTCAGCTCCAATGAAGACATTCTCAATAATATTGGGATCCCTAGAAATGTTCACCGGGATAGTAGGAGAGATCACAACCATGTTCCCTTCAGCATAAACCTGTGTTGGTGCCAAAGGGTTCAAGACTGGGTGAACAGGACCAGGAGACTGAGGACTTGGAAAACTAGTTTCAACTTCGCTCAAGTCAGGTAGGAAGTAAGACCGATGATGAAAATCATCCCACGGTCTATCTATACTAGTCATGGCTTCCAAGATGGCCTCTTCAGATGGAAGAGTGGTATCAAGACAATCCTGTGCAGAAGAAGAACTAAGCGTCCAAGCCGGAGCCACGTCACCATCCAACTCTTCTGGTGAAAGAGGAGCTGGGACGGTTTCTGCAGAGTCAACAATAGACTGATACACAATCTCAGCTGCAGAAATCGGAAATGCCATTCCACCCACTTGACCTTCCTCCAATGTGGCAGTAGGGGAAGGTAAGGTCCAAGGGTCCGAAAAATAATGAGTTCTGAAGAACTCTCTTCGAAGAGGAGCCTTGGAGGATGAAATAGCATTAATATGAACCGTAGGAGGAGGAATATCAAAAGTACCCATCAAGGAAGAATACATTCCAACTCCTAAATTCTCAACATGCGCCTTAGTATTATCCAACTTAGGAATAGATGAGTCAGTAGACGCATTCGGGTCTACAGGAGGACAGTCCAGTTGATCCACTGTAACAATCCTCCCTTCGTGGGGGAAACATATAATTTGAAATAATGAGGATGCAATGGCATCCATCTCATAAATCCAGTTCCTCCCCAACAGAAGGTTGTAGTCCAAGCTTGCATCCACTACCTCAACCTCTATATTGATAGTTTTTCCCCCAACACAGATGGGCAAAGCTGGGACAATACCACGGGGTCTGTGAGAATGACCATCGAACGCAGTAAGAATAGTGCTAGATGGAACAGATTTGGGAGATCCAAGTGTCTTCCAGCATGCGAGAGACATCACGCATGTGGAAGCACCCTCATCAACAACCGTTCGAAAGATATTGCACTTCCGATACGACGATTTAATATGAAAAGCCATGTGATGAGGAAGTCTCTTCTTAAAATTATTCATATCAAAAGTAATTAGAAGAGAATTTTTCGGATCAATAGCCCCAATGGCAGTGAGCAAAGCACTGCGCTGAGCCGGACAAGACTGGAGTACCTCTAAAGCTGACATAGCACAAGGACTCTGCGCCAGATCTTCCACAATCGAGTAGTTCTGGGCAGCCCTAGCGTTTGGATTAATCATTGATCGCTTAGAAGATGCTTTGGGCATCCGAGGCATAGACTCAACAGTAGGCTTCGTAATGTGAAGCGGCTCAGTAGCATCAGGGACTTCCTTAGCTTTCGAAGACTCTTCTCCGCCATAATCACGGGATCTCGTAGCGATATCCGCGTGAGCACTCATCATGAAAATGTTCGATGGAATTTCCCCTTCCTGGGTGCCCCCAGAGGAAGCCCCAGGATTTTGGTTCGCGCCAACAACTAATTGTTGCCCTTGGGGAAAAGGGTTTGTTAACACAACCTGGGAACTAGAAGAACCCTGCTGGGCTAACAAGCGCTGCGCATCCTGAATTTTAGGGCAAAGGTGTGTGAGATGGTCTCCAGTACACAACTTGCATGGAAAATTCACTTTCTTTTTCTCCTTTGGACCCTCACCAACACGCTCGTTGGTTTTATTTGCATTACCCTTCTCGTTCTTGCCCTTCTTCTTGTTATTTCGTCCCTTCTTCTTCCCATCGGATTGTTGATTTCCTTTGGGATCAGAAGCTTGGACAGCATTTATGGACAAAGACTGGGAAGGCGATGACTCGGCAGGCACAGCCTGACTAGAAGAAGCATCTTGCAAAGACAACTGCTGTAGTTGAGTAAGCAGGCTGGCTACACCACTATTGATCGATCCGACAAGCCCATCACCATGCGGACCGGGCTTAGTTTTTGATAAATCTAATTTGGAGCGAGGAGCATTGGGCAAATAATTATAAAGGACCCCAGACTGAGAATAGATCAGTTCCAGCTGCTGGGCCCTAAAAATGGCCTGCTCTTCAGAAAATACCCCAGATAGGGATACATCTTTTGAAATTTCTGACTGCAGAGATTTCAGAAACCATTCGAGAAGGAATTCTCCTGGAATATGAGCTTTAATAAGCCTCTTCCTTCTCCTCCATTCCTGAATGTGATCAGAAATGTGAGTTGCCTCATCCTGCTTAAAATTAGCCAGGAGTTCGGTCCCAGCCTCATATCTGACAGGCAACTGAAAATGGTTCAGAAATGTGATAGCCAGCTCTCCAAATGTAGTGAAACTGCCCCCAGTGAGCTCGATATACCATTTGGCAGCGTTTCCAGTTAGGGTGCGTTGAAATAATCTCAACCTAATCGAATCATCGATCAGGGAGTTCGAAGAACACCATAAGTGTAAAGTGGTGATGTGGTCAGCCGGATCCTCCCCATTCTTACCTTCAAATTTTGGAATATCTGAAGGAAGTTTGGTGGGGACCGGAGGCCACCCCGGACTATAACGAATCGGATCATTAGTCAACTTCGACAGATCTGGCAAGTTTAACGTTGCCAGAAAAGGTAAGCGAGGCGGAGCCTGAGGATTCCATCCTTGATGGAATGGATTCCCAACATTTTGAAAAGAATACCCTGGATTTGATGCGGCACCAGGTTACCAAAAAGGACTCGTAGAAAAAGGAGAAGAACCTTCTCCCCACGCCGAGTTACCAAAGCCCAGACCAGTTCCCCCCGCTGAAGTATTAAATGAAGAGGAAAGCCCCTGATAGGGGTTCCAGGCATTAGACAGAGGAGAAAAAGTCTGGTAAGCACTCGACGAAGGGAAAGAAGCATTCCCTTGATGACCTGCGTAAAACTGATTCCCTGCCCCCGCTGTAGTAAATACAGGGTTCCAACCTGTAAAAGTAGTCGAACTTTGCCCCCCAGACCAAGGGTTGAAACTCTAGGTCTGAGAAGTAAATGGAAAGGACCCTAAAGAAGGATTCGAACTAGGAATGTGTCCAGTTCTGAAGGGGAACCCTTGAAACGAAGCTGATCCACTAGCCATGTTAGACATGGGCGTAGATCCAGCTGAAGCAGCGGAAAAGGAAAAAGAGGGATTCCCACTAGAGGGCATCCCTGAACAAAAGGGACCAGAATGAGAAGCATGTGCCTGGGTGAAACCAGAGCCAAACACAGCAGCACTAGAAGCAATCAAAGATGAAGCAATAGTGCCCCCTGCTTCAACAGAAGCAGGAGTCTGAATGCCTGCAGCACTCACAGCAGAAGCTGTGTTCCCAGTCGTGGCCATCGAAAGGTAAGAATGATACGGAAGATCTTCCGGTCTCTCTGACTCAGGTCCGATGTATTGAACAACGAACGGATAATCAGGAGGAAGAGGAGATGGACCTGACACAGGAGGTTCAGGTACTTCTTCAATTTGAAAATCTTCTTCCTGAGGAAATAAAACTCGTGAGGTGAGCGGAACGCTCCTCTCGGAACCGACACCAGAATCAGCTATGAAACCTTCAGACCCTTGTGGAGGATCTCTCTCCACTACGTCAGACGTCACAGGGTGGTAACCACCTGCTAAATCACTCCTACGCCTTCTCGAAGAAGGCTCTGGACTCTCGGGAGATAACCCCCGGATTCTCCTCGATCGACGAGGCGCTTGATCAGCCACTTTTATAGATTTTAAATTAGACTCAAAAAGTGAAAAGCTAGGCAAGCTAGGAGCAAAGAGCACTCACTAAAAGAAAAATCCCTGAGATACAATCAAGCAAACAACCTCCAAGTATTTCCGCTCCGGGTGATGAGGACCGGACACCAAAATACAGGAAAGTGAAATATAGGACCTCCCGAAAGCAGTCTGGGATGATTAGGGCCCAGAACAACTAGCGAAGGTATCAGAAACAGTTACGCCGACCTCCTAACGACAGCCTTTGCCGGCTCAAGCACCCAAGATTCGCAAGGGCACCCCCCAGAAGTACTGCTGAAAGTGATGCGACGTCTGCCTCAGGTACCACGGGTATTCCCCCCCGCAGTCACCTGTGTGGAACCTAGGAGTGGAAACTATGGGCACCAATCCATGTCAGAAGCCGGGCAGAATGGTCTTGAGGTCAGATTCAGCTAATCAGAGAGGGGGTATCCCTCTTCTCAGCCTTCACTTCCCCTTGCGCTTGACTCTCTGGAGGAGAGCTTTCCTGGTCCACCTAACAGAGTTGGATTTCGCTCAATTAATCAACTTCTATGTTTTGTTTGAGCGACCTTGGAGAGTTAACTCTCCACTCACCTAATCCAAGGCCCTACAACCTAGCTAGTTGGTGTATGACACTTAGAAAAATTGCTAGTTGATTTTAAATTATATCGCTTATTTTAATGGGCTGTTATGTTAAGTCACAAGGATGCGGAAATGAAACTTATGATGTTTTGACGCAGAAAGAAATTAATAAAAACCAAACTACATGCAAATGTAGTTATTGTCTTTCGATGAAAAGCAACTTCTACACGGGTTCTATGAGATTAAAAAATTGTATTTTTTCTTTTCAGATTGCAGACTCACACTCACAAAAACTATGAAATTGACTAAATGTTTAAATGCACCTAATGCAAATCACTACAAGCATGCAAATCCTAAGATGCAAAATCTCCTAAAGCAGAGTGAAATTTCCCAAAAGTCCTTCAGTTTTAACTCTTCTTGGTTGTCCAAAAAGCTAGTTCCCGAAATCAAGAACTCTTAATATGAAGACACCAAAGACGCTTAAAAACAAGAGGAAGAAATGAATGACAACTCCCTTCCAATTATTAAGCCAAAATCCAAAGGCAAGAAACTTCAACCAAGCTTCAAAAGACACAAAGAAATGAAAACAAAAATGCAAAAACAAAAGCAAACAACAAAGCAAAATGTTTTTTGAGCTTTTGTGTTTTATAAAAGAGTTCGAAAAGACCAAGTAAAACTATAAAATTCCAAGCCAATCAATACTGAATTTCAAGCAAATACTTCCAAAAATGCTGCAAATCTTATAAGGCTAACTAGTAGCAAGATCAATACAAGCAAAAGAAGACAAGAAAACTCAGTCACTCAGCCTAAAATAATAGTGCAACCTTGCCGCAAACAAAAACTCCAAAGAACCAAGAAAGACTCTTCAAAAGTTGCAACAAGACCTAGCCAACTGAACTCGAGAAAACCAATCAAGAAACGGGAAAAAAATCGTAGTGCCAAGCAAAACATAAAGACAAGAAAGAGTAAATGAGCAGGAGCTCTCTGTTCTGATAAAGCAGAACAGCCAAGAATGCCCAGAAAGCTATCTTGGTACTCAAACCAGAAGTGCTAGCACAAGAAACAACACTTTGCCAAAAAGACTAGTTTTCAATCAAACGAAAGAGAGAAAAGACAAAAGACCACCTTCTTCACAATCCAGAGAGTACAAAGACACTGTAGGAACAGGTCTCCATAGCCAGAAAGGACTAAAAAGTCAAGAAATCCAAAAATTCAAAATCTGCCTAGGTATACGCTACTTCACAGTTTAGCAACAAGCATGCATACGCGACTGTGCTAAAGGAAACACGCGTATACGCGAGTCCCTTTAGACAAACTTGCATGTATACACGACTGCGTGCAGAAAAAAGCGCGTATACAAAGGTAAATAATGAAAAAAACAAAAAGGACAAGCCTGGATAAGAAACCAGGACTTCAGACTGACTGAGAAAAAGTAAACTGGACTGCAAATGAAAGTTAAAACTGTCGGCAACCTACCAAACAGCTGAAACCACCCAACAGGGGAGTCACAAGAATGTGATCCCCAGCGGAGTCGCCAGTTCTGTTTTGGGGAAAATCACCCTAGAGGTTCGTTGGGTTACAACCTCCACAGAGCAGGGGCATGCTACTTAAGAAGGACTCACACAACCATGCATGTTCAGAAAAACTAAATAGAGTAGAATGAGGAAGTTACCCGTAGGTCCTACGGTTGAAGCAGATCCCACGGGGTCCAAACCCCCAGCAACCCTTCTTCCTTCTTAACCTGAAATACAAGAAGAAACAAGCACGAAGAACTGGTTGTACAGCATATATCTACTCTAAATGTTAGTGAAATCGATATGAAACATTAGATAAACCATAATGAATGCTTAAATAACAATATTCTCATATATGTAAGCAGACACTAACACGTATATTTCGGGAACAAGATGGTACTTCTGTATTATAAATAGCATGTACAAAAATAACGAGTGGAGAGATCACCTGAATCCTTCCACGATCTTCGAGCAGACCGTCGTCCGGATCCGTCCCACCCTTGCCTCACTAAGATTCCTTCCAAACTGGTGCATACGAGATGACATATAGGGAGATGAGCATCTCAAGGAAACAAGGGTTTCTTGTAATGAACTGGGAAAGTGCAGGAGGCACGGGGAATCAGACTTGGATAGGGAATACCAACAGAGTATAATATCAATAATTTCTCTCTCCCTTAGGCCATACACATGAGGTGCTTTTATACTCCCTCAAAGTAGTTTCAACAGTTGGAAACAGTTGGCCACGTGCTGGGGTGGTTGAACTACCAGAGTAACCATCAACCTAGCCTGAAAATAGGGAATTTTTATATATTTTTTAATGATTTTAATGGCATACGCGGAAAAGTGCAGTTGGACTCGCGTATACACGCGGAAAAGTCTGGGCATAATCGCGTATGGGGATTTTTACACTGTTTTTAAGTGAATTTGTCCAAGTCTGTAGGAATGGGTGCCCAAATCCATAAAAGCAATCATGAATCATATGAAGGTGAGAAATGATGCTATAACGGATGCCCCCTAATATATGAGGTCAGAAGGGGTACATGATGGCCGAAATGTATTATGCACATAGAAAGAACTTCGCAAGGACAAGAGAGGACTTCACCAGATTTCAGCCTGCCAAAAACCAATGAAAGAAAACAGAGAGTCAACTCATGCTGAGGCGGGCATACCCATGCTCGGTCAAAAATACATCATATAGAAAGTACTGAATAGATCCAACATGTATACAAGTATAACTGAACTGAAAGTACACAATGAATCATCTGAGCATGGCCCGATATAAATGCAGATCAATGTCCAAGTATCACACATGTAAGCTGATCGAAAGCTACAACGGGATGTACGATCGAGGATAAGTAAGCTGAATCTCCAAGTACTAAATCATGAAGGTGGAGCATACGGTACTATCTTGCTGACACAAGGGCCAACATATAGGATCTTGTTGTCTTCCGAACTACAACATATGAGGGTGGAGCCTCATGGCTTCCATGAACATCAAAGAAGTGAACCGAAAATGCGTCCTGGCAGGAATATTGCGTCACTATGGCACAATTCTACACAATGGGAATAAATGAGGTGAAGTCGACCATGTGAGAAATCGTTGGATTACCGGTCAATGATGTATACCGTTAACCAACGTGAGACAACCCACCAATAATGAAAATGAGTGTCAAGGTGCCCCAGTACAATCTAACAAGTGCGAATGAATGAGTTGAAGTCGAACACTTGAAAGAATCTACCAATCAGGAGGCAATAATGAATCCCCACTATCGATAGCGAAGAGTCTGCCACTGATGACTGCAAACCCTAAGGTACTGACAAAAAGACTCTAGATCTTGTTCCCAGAGCAATGAGTTGGAGTCGATGGGAAAAGATCTGTTGGAAGGAAGGCATTAAGGCATCCCACATCAGTCCAGCGCGAGTGTAACCCGCAGGCCAAGATTTGGAAGGAATCGGACGAAGTAGAGTGACGGAACCAAACCGAAGTACGTTTCCGACATGCACAAGATGAAGCTAGCGCACGGAAGAAACCCTACGAACCAACCAATAATGAAAGCTAACACAGAGGCGAGAAATGCACCAATAGGGTCAAATGGAAATCAAGGTACTACACGAATCCCAAGTGTGATAATGTATGCTAACGTCGAACATAGGGGAAACCACTCAGTCAAAGACCCATAATGATGATCAAATGCTGAGCACAAGGTCACCTATCAATGATGGAAATAGGGCCAGGGTGCGGCTCTAGGTTTGCTCTCAGAGCAATGTGTCGTAGTCGATAAGAGACAAACCCACCGGCAAGAAGTCAATGGGGACCTTCTCAAACCAGCACGAGCAGAAGACCAAAACATCTGATGTGATAGAACATGATACTGACAAGACCGGGAAGGCCGACTAAATAATGAGTCAAGAGACACCGCAGAATGGCCGACTCAGGCTAGACTTCCCTTGAACAAAAGCACGACTCTGTGATGACCATGGCAGTAAAAAGTGACACTGTATAAGTCTGTCCTGCGGGAGGCAAAACAAACTCTCCATATGATTGGAAGAGATAACCAACCGGGGGAGAACTGACAAGTGAAACATGGTAAAGGCTGAACCTAGGTCAAACTAGAACCATCCCAAATGAAGGAAATATATATAAGTATATGTGCTTTGTTCAAGGGCGACAAACTGACTCTGTACTACCATCAAAACAACGAAGATACATCCCGTTCCCGCTCTTTTTGTTATATTTTATTTTTTTGTCTTTTTCATATAATAAGCCTGAAAAAGAATAAAAGAATGCTATGGTACAATGGATAGAACGAGTATCAAGAAATCAGATGCACTAGTTCCTAGGATTGGAACAATCCTATGCTCAATGCAAGGTGGCGAAAACTGGTAAGTGATACTCAGAGGAACGTTCCATCCATGGGTAAAAAGGTGTCAAGTCGTGATAGCTAAGTGCATGCAATGGTTAACTTGCACAGAAAGTCAAGGTCAAAAGTTGGCTTAAACATCGAGTCCAAATGAAGCCGGCTAAAGGCCAGGATAAACAAGTAGCCAATATGCAATGCAGTAATACAACTTAACGACACCAGGGAGTCTCTAGGGTAAAAGCCAAAAAAAATGATAGTGATGAAGAAGAAGAATGAATCTTCAACACATAAGACATGGTGAGACTAAAGAGGACTCCCGAGCCTACATAAAATGCAGCACAGGCAACAAGTTATAGCGAGGAACTAACTAGGAAGCCCATGTAAAGGAAGGCTCTATCATCAAGTCATGATTAAATAATCGGCGAGTGAAATGGGTGTAATACTCATGACCTGATGGGATCGACCCTATGGTAAGTGATCAGTATGGAGGCCAGTATGCAAGATGCAATGGAAAGTGATTTCCCTAACCTATATGCCAGTGAAGATCATATACCTGCCATGACGAGTCGGTAATCATGGATCAAAAACTGGGAAAAATCTCAAAATCGTCAAAATGTACCTGAAAACATACCAAACTGGGCACTTCCAAGCATCCGAGTTATGCAGCTTAAGATAGATCGAAAAAATAAGCATAACAAATTTTTGCGAAAATTTTCAACTTTTTAGTCATAAATAGACAAATTACCTCATATTTGGTTCATTATTGCATTGCTGATTTGGAAAAAAGTGCTCTGGAGCAAAAAACTTCTTTCGTAAAATCAGGAACAACCGACCGTCGAAACGCACCGAATTTTCAGGTAGGCTCCTCAATCATCCTTGCAAATCATTTTTTCCATTTAGAAATTAAAATTTAGTGAATTTTACCATTAAAACCCTTGCTAAAAAATACGGACTTGTGCATACGCAGGTTCATAATAGGAAAGTTGCGTATACACGCGACTGTACAAAGAAAATGTCACGTATGCGCAGGTTCGAATCAAAAAATGCGTGGCTAATGCATGATTTAATGAATTTTGATAGGATGACAATCTCATGGAGAGAGCGTGAACACAGCGCAATTGATCAAGAGGTCATGCAAGATCGAGCAGCGCAAAATATCCTTCGGAATTGCAGATTGTTCAAATTCTTCAAAATGCCAAATATGAAAAGCAATGTTTAGTTGCTAGAAATGCTCGTGAATTACTAGGAACCAGACCAAGATTGCTTCGTTATAGATTAGATGCCAGTACACATTGAAGTGGAAGACATATACTTTATTACTGGACTCTCCTGGAGGGGAGAACCAGTAGACTTGCATGGGAAGCCCCTGGGAGGGCTAACCGTGGAATATTATGTCCACGTGTATTGCATAGAGGGTTCCAAAAAGGTTGGAACACAGATTGCAATTAAAGATTTACAAGATTTGCACATTAAAATCCTCCTTTTCACCATCGGCAGAGTGGCAGGATCTGCCTCCCTACATCAGGCGTCCAGGATGCAAATGAGCATAGCAGTATAATGCTTAACTCATGTGTATGATTGGTGCACAGCCCTATTACTGAACATGAAGCAACAGTTGACCTCAATCTGCCAAGCAAAGACCAAACACTTTGGCTACGGTACAATTTTGACAACATTATTCTTTGAGAAGATACCAGCATTGAGACCCAGAGTTATCTATACCATCAATAGCCCGCGGGACCCAAGAATTTCCCATTGGGTGGATATGATGAAGAGATTGGGGGGTAGTGAAGTACCCTGGACCACATGGGACGATGAGTTCTTCCTTTGGTGGGGAGAACAAATCATCACGGTTGACGACTATCCCTATGCCGGGATGGACTTTCGTGGAGATCCAGATCTAGTTCTTCCACCAAGCACAGCATGGGGCACAGTCGGTAAGCTTGCAAATTTTTTTTGACTTATATAATTTTTTTTGGATTTTTTCAAATATGTATGAAAAAATTAAAATAAACATGTTTTTTATTGGATTCATAATGACTGACAATTCAAAATGATCATGATTCATATGTTGGACCAGTTCGACCTGACGGTCTTCCGCGCCACAAGCGTCGCAGGGGAGAAGCAGATACAGTGGATTCAGACAGGACTCTCCAGGCTGTGCAGAGGAATTTGGAGGGATTAACTCGCCAAATACCTATGGCTGCCGTGGAAGACCTGCCGGAAGCCATCCAGAGACAGGTGGTAGGAGTGCCCTGAGACTGGGTATGATTATTCCGCTGAGTTGCCACTGCGGTCACATTCTATAGGAACACGACTTCTGGGCAGGGACCTGAGGAGTAGACAGATATTATGTATTAGATGACTGTATATTCTTTTTTGAGACTGAACATGATCAGGCATAAGCCCAAGTTTTGTATGACCTTATGGATCCAAATTTTGTAAAGTTTTTGAACACTCTGATGATATATATATAGCGATATTTGATGTGATGTGATAAATGTATCAAAATGTATGATGTTTTTTATGATTAAAATTTTATTGTATGGAATGATTAATATGCCAATCCAATGCTTGATTAGCTAATGAGTCAGCAAACCAATTGTCAGCTCAAGGAATATGAATGAAAGTTAAAAATTGAAATGACCTTTGTAACAAACGTACCCTCAAGAGCAATCGTAATAAAAATGGATCTCGTACCCGATAAGTATTGTTCAACTGCAACACCACCAGCTGAGATTCCAAGAAAACTACCAACGAATCAACACCCAAAGATATTGCCTCCGAGAGTAGATGAACAACTGCAGTGTATTCTACTATATTATTGGAAGCAAGACCAATGCAGATCCCTCTTGATACTAACAGCTGACCGGATGGATAATGAAGCACCCAAGCCGCGGAAGCTAAGTTCTGGGTGTGTCTACTAGCACCATCGGCGAAACCAAAATGACTCATGACATCCAACACAACTCGCCAAAGCATCAAAAACATCACCAACTCATCAAAGATCGAAAATCAACCGTAGACATGTACAAGAAACTACTATATACAAAAGCAACATGCCAGGCCGAAGCCTAGGCATAATACTTCTTCAAATAGAGCCCATTTCGGGGCTCCAGCAACTCGTTCCCTTCGAAATCAACCAAGGTATATGCTCCTTTCTTAAGGACTTTTTTAACGATATAGGGGCTATACCACATAAACTTAAACTTTCCTGCCCCCAGGGCATCTTTTTCTTGGGCATAGACCAAAACAAGGTCACCTTCCGAAAAGACCCTAGGCTTGACCGCCTTATCGTACTGAACTTTAACTCGGTTTTTATGCACTTCATTCATCGTGGCGGCATCCTGACGCTGCTCATCGAGATGTTCCAGATGAAGAAGCTATTCTGCCAGACTAGAAGTGTCAGGAAGAAGTTCAACAGCTAACTTAAGAGAAGGAATCTCGCATTCAATAGGAAATACGGATTCCACCCCGTGCACTAGCTGAAACGGAGTAAAGCCAGTTGCAGTTTTCACCGACGTCCTATATGCCCAAAGTGCAGGATATAGCATAATATGCCAGTTGGATCTAGCTTTATCAATTGTCCTTTGAAGAATTGTCTTCAAGGATTTATTCATGGCTTCCACTTGCCCATTAGCTTGAGGATAATATGGAGATGAATGCTCCTGCCGGAAACCCAATTTGAGAGCCAACTCAGCCATCATACTATTCTGAAAATGACTTCCATGATCAGTGACAATCTCTCTAGGAATACCAAAATGAGCAATAACCTGGTTGAAAAGAAAAAGAGCTGCAGTCTCACCATCATTCCCAAAAGTAAGCATAGCCTTGACCCACTTCATAAAGTAGTCTACTGCTACAATAATGTACTTGTGACCTTTAGCCGAAGGCGGGTTACAAGTAGTATAATCAATACCCCACTTTGTAAAGGGACCGACAGTAACGACTGGAAAAAGCAGAGCTGGATGAGCACGCAATTTTCGAGTATAAACCTGACACGGATGACACTTTTGACCGATTCAATACAGTCTTTAAAAATCGAGGGCCAAAAGTATCCAGCACGCAAAATCTTTTGGGCTGTAGCAAGCCTAGATAAATGACCCCCACAAGCTCCACTGTGAGAATCATTGAGCACAGCCTCAGCTTCTTCGAAAGTTAAGCAACGTCTTAGGATTGAATCAACCCCTCGACGGTACAAAGCATCACCAATAATCAGATAATTCTTGGCTAAGTGACGCAGCTTACGACGCTCATCTTTCGAAAAAGTAGAGGGAAACTTCGCAGTCTGGAGATACACAATGATATCCCCGTACCAAGGATCCTGTGAAGAGATAAGAAACAAGTGTTCATCCGGAAAGGACTCATCATAGATCATCTCTTCCTCACAGGGCAACTCGGAGATCAATTCCGCGAAAACTAATGATTTCTTGGATTTGGCAGACATGAACTCCAGATCAAATTCCTGTAAAATCACAATCCATCTATTGTATTTGCCCCCAATCACTCGCCTACTGAGGACAAACTGAAATGGATTGGCAGCTGCCAAAACATAAGTTTTGCGAAGAATAATGTAATGCTGGAGTCGCTGCACAGCATGAACTGCTGCTAAAGCTAACTTTTCTATCGGAGTGTACCGGAGTTCAGGTCCTACCAAGCCTCGACTAAGGTAGTAAATAACATGCTCTGCAAGAGCATCATCCTCCTAAACCAGAACCATACCAATGGTAGATTCTGTTGCTGCCAGATACAAAAGGAAATCCCTGCTATAATCAGGAGGACTCAATAAAAGAGCAGAGGTCAATGCTTTTTTCAAAGCATCGAACGAGCGTTGAGCGAATTCGTCCCAAAGAAAAGGAACTCCCTTCTTTAACAATCTCATGAATCCCTTTGTAACTTCAACATAATTTACGATAAATCTTCGAAGAAAATTAGACTTTCCTTGTAGACTTTGAAGCTGACGAATTGAGGACGGGGGAGGCAACCGAAGTATTGCCTCAACCTTGAAGGGATCTACCCTTATCCCTTCCCTAGACACAATGAATCCCAATAGCCGACCGGATGTAACCGAGAAAACGCACTTTTTCGGATTCAATCTGATCTTATAGAACTGACATCGTTCAAATATTTGTCGGAGGTGACCAGGATGATCCATCCTCTTTCGAGAATGAGCAGCTAAATCATCCAAGTATGCCTCAATAATATTTTTGATGTCGTGAAAGGCATATGACATGGCCCGCTGAAAGGTAGCCCCAACATTTTTAAGACCAAAAGGCATCTTCTTGTATGCAAATGTACCCCAGGGACAAATAAAGGCAGTCTTATGCTGATCTTCAGGACAGATAGTAATCTGATTATATCCGGAGAAACCGTCCATGAAGGAGAAAATCTCATTACCGGCACACTCGTCAATAATCTGATCAATAAATGGTGTGGGGTAATTATCTTTAGGACATTCTTTATTTAGGTCTCTGAAATCAATGCACACTCGAATCGTTCCTTTCTTTTTATCTACGGGAACAGGATTTGAAACCCATTCAGCCAAAGGAACAGGGAAAATGAATCTCGCCTTAAGCAGCTTTTCAACTTCAGCTTTGATAGCTGTTGCATTTCTAGGATTGACCGGACGAAGTTTTTTCCTCACCGGCTTAGCGTTTTCATACGTCTTGATCTCATGCTGGACAATAGATGGGTCTATTCTAGGCATTTCCTCATAAGACCAAGCAAATACATCCCTATACTCTTTAAAGAGCTCGGTGTAAATTTGAACCTCTTCACGGGAACATTCAGCTCCGATGAATACATTCTCAATAATATTGGGATCCCTGGAAATGTTCACTGGGATAGTAGGAGAGATCACAGCCATGTTCCCTTCAGCATAAACCTGTGTTGGTGCTAAAGGGTTCAAGACTGGGTGAACAGGACCAGGAGACGGAGGACTTGGAAAACTAGTTTCAACTTCGCTCAAATCAGGTAAGAAGTAAGACCGATGATGCAAATCATCCCACGGTCTATCTATACCAGTCATGGCTTCCAGGATGGCCTCTTCAGATGGAAGAGTGGTATCAAGACAATCCTGGGTAGAAGAAGAACTAAGTGTCCAAGCCGGAGCCACATCACCATCCAACTCTTCTGGTGAAAGAGGAGCTGGGATGGTTTCTGCAGAATCAACAATAGAATGATACGCAATCTCAGCTGCAGAAATCGAAAATGTCATTCCACCCACTTGACCTTCCGCTAATGTGGTAGTAGGGGAAGGTAAGGTCCAAGGGTCCGAAAAATAATGATATCTGAAGAACTCTCTTCGAAGAGGAGCCTTGGAGGATGAAATAGCATTAATAAGAACCGTAGGAGGAGGAATATCAAAAGTACCCATCAAGGAAGAATACATTCCAAATCCTAAATTCTCAACAGGCGCCTTAGTATTATCCAACTTAGGAATAGATGAGTCAGTGGACGCATTCGGGTCTACAGGAGGACAGTCCAGTTGATCCACTGTAACAATCCTCCCTTCGTGGGGGAAACATATAATTCGAAATAATGAGGATGCAATGGCATCCATCTCATAAATCCAATTTCTCCCCAACAGAAGGTTTTAGTCCAAGCTTGCATCCACTACCTCAACCTCTATATTGACATTTTTTCCCCCAACACAGATGGGCAAAGCTGGGACAATACCATGGGGTCTGTGAGAATGACCATCGAATGCAGTAAGAACAGTGCTAGATGGAACAGCTTTGGGAGATCCAAGTGTCTTCCAGCATGTGAGAGACATCACGCATGTGGAAGCACCCTCATCAACAACCGTTCGAAAGATATTGCACTTCTGATACGACGATTTAATATGAAAATCCATGTGATGAGGAAGTCTCTTCTTAAAATTAGTCATATCAAAAGTAATCAGAAGAGAATTTTTCGGATCAATAGCCCCAATGGAAGTGAGCAAAGCACTGCGCTGAGCCGGACAAGACTGGAGTACCTCTAAAGCTGACATAGCACAAGGACTCTGCGCCAGATATTCCATAATCGAGTAGTTCTGGGCAGCCCTAGCATTTGGATTAATCGTTGATCGCTTAGAAGATGCTTTGGGCATCCGAGGCATAGACTCAATAGTAGGCTTCGTAATGTGAAGTGGCTCAGTAGCATCAGGAACTTCCTTAGCTTTCAAAGACTCTTCTCTGCCATAATCATGGGATCTCATAGCGATATACGCGTGAGCACTCATCATAAAAATGTTTGATGAAATTTCCCCTTCCTGGGTGCCCCCAAAGGAAGCCCCAGGATTTTGGTTCGTGCCAACAACTAATTGCTGCTCTTGGGGAAAAGGGTTTGTTAACATAGCCCAGGAACTAGAAGAACCCTGTTGGGCTAACAAATGATGCGCATCCTGAATTTCAGGGCAAAGGTGTGTGAGATGGTCTCCAGTACACAACTTGCATGGAAACTTCACTTTCTTTTTCTCCTTTGGACCCTCACCAACATGCTCGTTGGTTTTATTTGCATTACCCTTCCCGTTCTTGCCCTTCTTCTTGTTATTTCGTCCCTTCTTCTTCCCATCGGATTGTTGATTTCCTTTGGGATCAGAAGCTTGGACAACATTTATGGACAAAGACTGGGAAGGCGATGACTCAGCAGGCACAGCCTGACTAGAAGGATCAGATTGCAAAGACAACTGCTGTAGTTGAGTAAGCAGGCTGGCTGCACCACTATTGATCAATCCGACAAGCCCATCACCATGAGGACCGGGCTTAGTTTTTGATAAATCTAATTTGGAGCGAGGAGCATTGGGAAAATATTTATAAAGGACCCCAGACTGAGAATAGATCAGTTCCAGCTACTGGGCCCTAAAAATGGCCTGCTCCTCAGAAAATACCCCAGATAGGGATACATCTTTCAAAATATCTGACTGCAGGGATTTGAGAAACCATTCGAGAAGGAATTCTCTTGGAATATGAGCTTTAATAAGCCTCTTCCTTCTCCTCCATTCCTGAATGTGATCAGAAATGTGGGTTGCTTCGTCCTGCTTAAAATTAGCCAGGAGTTCCGTCCCAGCCTCATATCGGACAGGAAACTGAAAATGGTTTAGAAATGTGACAGCCAGTTCTCCAAATGTAGCAAAACTGCCCCCAGTTAACTCGATATACCATTTGGCAACATTTCCAGTTAGGGTGCATTGAAATAATCTCAACCTAATCGAATCATTGATCAGGGAGTCCAAAGAACACCATAAGTGGAAAGTGGTGATATGGTCAGCCGGATCCTCTCCATTCTTACCTTCAAACTTTGGAATGTTTGAAGGAAGTTTGGTTGGGACCGGAGGCCACCCCAGACTATAACGAATCGGATCATTAGTCAACTTCGACAGATCTGGCAAGTTTAACGTTGCCAGAAAAGGTAAGCGAGGCGAAGCCTGAGGATTCCATCCTTGATGGGATGGGTTCCCAACATTCTGAAAAGAATACCTTGGATTTGATGAGGCACCAGGTTGCCAAAAAGGACTCATAGAAAAAGGAGAAGAACCTCCTCCCCACGCCGAGTTACCAAATCCCAGACCAGTTCCCCCCGCTGAAGTATTAAATGAAAAGGAAAGCCCCTGGTAGGGGTTCCAGGCATTAGACAGAGGATAAAAAGTCTGATAAGCACTCGATGAAGGGAAAGAAGCATTCCCTTGATTACCTGTGTAAAACTGATTCCCTGCCCCTGCTGTAGTGAATACAGGGTTCCAACCTGTAAAAGTAGTCGAACTTTGCCCCCCAGACCAAGGGTTGAAACTCTGGGTCTGAGAAGTAAACGGAAAGGACCCTAAAGAAGGATTCGAACTAGGAATGTGTCCAGTTCCGAAGGGGAACCCTTGAAATGAAGCTGATCCACTAGCCATGGAAGACATGGGTGTAGATCCAGCTGAAGCAGCGGAAAAGGAAAAAGAGGGATTCCCACTAGTGGGCATCCCTGAACAGAAGGGACCAAAATGAGAAGCATGCGCTTGGGTGAAACTAGAGCCAAACACAGCAGCACTAGAAGCAATCGAAGATGAAGCAATAGTGCCCCCTGCTTCAACAGAAGCAGGAGTCTGAATGCCTGCAGCACTCACAGCAGAAGCTGTGTTCCCAGTCGTGGCCATCAAAAGGTATGAATGATACGGAAGATCTTCTAGTCTCTCAGACTCAGGTCCGATGTACTGAACAACGAACGGATAATTAGGAGGAAGAGGAGATGGACATGACGAAGGAGGTTCAGGTACTTCTTCAATTTGAAAATCTTCTTCCTGAGGAAATAAAACTCGCGAGGTGAGCGGAACGCTCCTCTCGGAACCGACACCAGAATCAGATATGAAACCTTTAGACCTTTGTGGAGGATCTCTCTCCACTGCATCATACGCCACAGGGTGGTAACCACCTGCTAAATCACTCCTATGCCTTCTCGAAGAAGGCTCTGGACTCTCGGGAGATAACCCTCGGATTCTCCTCGATCGACAAGGCGCTTGATCAGCCACTTTTATAGATTTTAAATTAGACTAAAAAAAAGTGAAAAGCTAGGCAAGCTAGGAGCAAAGAGCACTCACTAAAATAAAAATCCCTGAGATACAATCAAGCAAACAGCCTCCAATTATTTCCACTCCGGGTGATGAGGACCGGACACCAAAATACAGGAAAGCAAAATATGGGACCTCCCGAAAGCAGTCTGGGATGATTAGGGCCCAAAACAACTAGCAAAGGTATCACAAATAGTTACGCTGACCTCCTAACGACAGCCTTTACCGGCTCAAGCACCCAAGCTTCGCAAGGGCACCCCCCAGAAGTACTGTTGAAAGTGATGCGACGTCTGCCTCAGGTACCACGGGTATTCCCCCCCGCAGTCACCTGTGTGGAACCTAGGAGTGGCAACTATGGGCACCAATCTGTGTCAGAAGAAGGGCAGAATGGTCTTGAGGTCAGATTCAGCTAATCGGAGAGGGGGTATCCCTCTTCTTAGCCTTCACTTCCCCTCGCGCTTGACTCTCTGGAGGAGAGCTTTCCCGGTCCACCTAGCGGAGTTGGATTTCGCTCAATTAATCAACTTCTATGTTTTGTTTGAGTGGCCTTGGAGAGTTAACTCTCCACTCACCTAATCCAAGGCCCTACAACCTAGCTAGTTGGTGTATGACACTTAGAAAACTTGCTAGTTGATTTTAAATTATATCGCTTATTTTAATGGGCTGTTATGTTAAGTCACAAGGATGTGGAAATGAAACTTATGATGTTTTGACGCAGAAAGAAATTAATAAAAACCAAACTACATGCAAAATGCAGTTATTGTCTTTCGATGAAAAGCAACTTCTACACGGGTTCTACGAGATTAACAATTATATTTTTTCTTTTCAGATAGCAAACTCACACTCACAAAAACTATGAAAGTGACTAAATGTTTAAATGCACCTAATGCAAATCGCTACAAGCATGCAAATCCTAAGATGCAAATATCCTAAAGCAGAGTGAAATTTCCCAAAAGTCCTTCAGTTTTAACTCTTCTTGGTTGTCCAGAAAGCTAGTTCCCAAAATCAAGAACTCTTAATATGAAGACACCAAAGACGCTTAAAAACAAGAGGAAGAAATGAATAACAACTCCCTTCCAATTATTAAGCCAAAATCCAAAGGCAATAAACTTCAACCAAGCTTCAAAAGATACAAAGAAACAAAAACAAAAATGCAAAAACAAAAGAAAACAACAAAGCAAAATTTTTTTTGAGCTTTTGTGTTTTATAAAAGAGTTCGAAAAGACCAAGTAAAACTATAAAATTCCAAGCCAATCAATACTGAATTTCAAGCAAATACTTCCAAAAATGCTGCAAATCTTATAAGGCTAACTAGTAGCAAGATCAATACAAGCAAAAGAAGACAAGAAAACTCAGCCACTTAGCCTAAAATAATAGTGCAACCTTGCCGCAAACAAAAACTCCAAAGAACCAAGAAAGACTCTTCAAAAACTGCAACAAGACCTAGCCAACTGAACTCAAGAAAACTAATCAAGAAATGATCAAAAATCGTAGTGCAAAGCAAACACAAAGATAGGAAAGAGTAAATGAGCAGGAGCTCTCTGTTTTGATAAAGCAGAACAGCCAAGAATGCCCAGAAAGCGATCTTGGTACTCAAACCAGAAGTGCCAGCACCAGAAACAACACTTTGCCAAAAAGACTAGTTTTCAATCAAACGAAAGAGAGAAAAGACAAAAGACCACCTTCTTCACAATCCAGAGAGTACAAAGACACTGGAGGAACAGGTCTCCACAGCCAGAAAGGACTAAAAAGTCAAGAAATCCAAAAATTCAAAATCTGCCTAGGTATACGCTACTTCACAATTTAGCAACAAGCGTGCATACGCGACTATGCTAAAGGAAACACGCGTATACACGACTTCCTTTAGACAAAATTGTGTGTATACGCGACTGTGTGCAGAAAAAAGCGTGTATACAAAGGTAAATAGTGAATAAACAAAAAGGATCAAGCCTGGATAAGAAACCAGGACTTCAGACTGACTAAGAAAAAGTAAACTGGACTGCAAATGAAAGTTAAAACTGTCGGCAACCTATCAAACAGCTGAAACCACCCAACAGGGGAATCACAAGAATGTGATCCCCAGTGGAGTCGCCAGTTTTGTTTTAGGGAAAATCACCCTAGAGGTTCTTTGGGCTTAAACCTCCACAGAGCGGGGGCATGCTACTTAAGAAGGACTCACACAACCATACATGTTCATGAAAAACTTAAATAGAGTAGAACGAGGAAGTTACCCAGAGGTCCTATGGTTGAAGCAGATCCCACGGGGTCCAAACCCCCAGCAACCATCCTTCCTTCTTAACCTGAAAGACAAGAAGAAACAAGCACGAAGAACTAGTTGTACAGCATATATCTACTCTAAATGTTAGTGAAATCCATATAAAACATCAGATAAACCATAATGAATGCTTAAATAACAATTTTCTCATATATGTAAGCAGACACTAACACGTATATTTCGGGAACAAGATGGTACTTCTGTATTATAAATAGCATGTACAGAAATAACGAGTGGAGAGATCACCTGAATCCTTCCATGATCTTCAAGCAGACCGTCGTCCGGATCCGTCCCACCCTTGCCTCGCTAAGGACTCCTTCCAAACCCGGGTGCATACGAGATGACATATAGGGAGATGAGCATCTCAAGGAAACAAAGGTTTCCTGTAATGAATCAGGAAAGTGCGAGGCACGGGGAATCGTACTCGGATAGGGAATACCAACAGAGTATAATATCAATTCTCTCTCCCCTTAGGCCATACACATGAGGGGTTTTCTATACTCCCTCCAAGTAGTTTCAACGGGCTTGGAAACAAGTTGGCCACGTGCCGGGGTGGTTGAACTACCCGGGTAAGTCAACCCACATTCCCGAAAATAGGGAATTTTTATATATTTTTTCATAATTTTAGTGGCATACGCGGGAAAAGTGCAGCTGGATTCGCGTATACACGCGGAAAAGTACGGGCATAGTCGCGTATGGGGATTTTTACATCGTTTTTAAGTGAATTTGTCCAAGTCCCGTAGGAATGGGTGCCCAAAACCATCAAAGCAATCATGAATCATGTGAAGGTGAGAAATGATGCTATAACCAATATGGATGTGGATCAGTTTAAATAGTCAAAATAAATCCACCTTGGGTGTGAAAGGGGGAAATTCATGTAGACTAGGTCAAGGTTGACCAAATCAACAGTGCTACCAAAGAAGAGAGCGGAGCTAGTGGGGACAACACAGTTTCGGAGGAGGAGTCTTTGCATGGAAGTAACCTCATAAACAAGTGGGGCCAAGGGTGAGGAAGCTCACAAAGAATATAAGGGAAGGGATGGAAGCCATGAGAGGCATTCAAAATATTGTTTATGTTTGAGTCTTATGACTTATTGCATGCTTTAGCTATTTAACTGAGTTTGCTGTATTGTTTAGTAGAAGGGCATTTCTAGGCGGGAATCCCATACTCTATCTTGGAGGACTTGAGAAGGATATATGGGAGGAGTATTCTGAGCTTCATTTCCACCATTTGAAATTGGGCCAAGAAGTCACCTACAGCCACATCACAGTCTCCTTGAGGAACTGTGTTAGTTTTCAGGGTGTTGTAGTGGAGGGGTGTAAAACCCTGTTTATGAGCTAGTTTCCTAGTGAAAGGAGCAGCCTTTCACCTGGAAATTTAGGGAGGATAAGATATAGCCATATATTTTTCATTTCAACCATATTTCATCAGAGCTTCTGTGTTACAGCGCGATTCAACCATAGATTTGCAGTCTACACTTTTTGCATCTTGTGTATTTCAAGAAACCCTTGTCGGGTTATCTTGGGATTGTGTTTGAGAGACTAGTTCTCCATTTTCAACTCCTTTTGAGTAATATATTAGCAGATCCATTAATTTATATTTTCCTGTAGCAGTAACCCTCACTGGGACTCCACTTTCATGTATTCCGGCATTTCTATATTGCAGCATCCCTTGGGATTCTAGTATTTATGGGCTTTGGAGGCTTGTTTGCCTAGTTTGAGTGATTTATTCCTTAACACATTGTATATGTTGCTGCTCTAATACATAATCCAATGTATATATGATTTTCTCATATGTTTTGCATCATTATTTGCTATACATTTCAGTTTGGTGTTAAATATTTTTGTCTTTCCTATCTTGGAATATTACAAAAATAAAAAAAGATAAATCATATAGAGAGAACCCTCTCTGAGCATTAGGAAGGCTAGATCCTAAAGCTTAAAAGTAGGTTTTTTTTACCTCTAAAATTTCCTTAACTAAAAAGCATAACAACTCTGGGAAATTATTGGAGTGATAACATACTGGCAACCATACTGGGGAAGAAACAATCCTTAGTTAAATAATCCTTAAAGGAAAATTTTATACTCATCTTTTCACCTTAAGTTTAATTTAGGGTTGTTCCAATCTTTCGTTAATAAATTAAAATTATGGCTTCCAGAAGAGTATACTACACCAGGTCTCATCCTAATCCACAACCTGCTATAATTGTGGATGACCCTAATAGAATTTTAAAGAAAAACAAAAATGTAGAAAGTTTAGGAAGTACAAGTCAATTAATCAAATACAATTCACTCCCCAAACAATTATCAAATTTACAAGACATTGAATTTGATTTAGGTTTTGAGAAATCTTTTTTTAGAACTAAATCAGAAAGTTCCATCTATGATAGTGTAATAGATCCTGATTTCATTTCATTCATTGAAACTAAGAAGAAGATTGTTTCACATATTTCAGATCAACAAGCTATAGAACCTCTTGATAGATTTGATGCTTTGGCTGCAACTTTGATTAAGGAAATTGATGAAGCCCATCTTCAACATTCTGTTGATTTAACTGCTTTATATACTTATACCCCTAAGCCTTCTACCAGTCATTCAGAATCTATAAATTCATCTTTGTTTAGTATCACCTCATCTATTATTTCCACCACACTTCATTCCACAGAATCATTCATTCCAAAGCTTCCCCTTCAACCTAGAGTTTTATTTCCATCTCCAAATACTGCAAGTTCATCCTCTAGCATTTATGCTACATTCCCTAGTACTTCAACCTCATTTCCAAGCACCTCTTCCAGCATCCCAACAACATCATCTAGTGTTCCAACTTCATCTGCAAGTACTTCAAGCTCATCTTCGAGTCCCACCACTTTACCTCCTAGCCAAGAAAGAATCTTAGCCATGGCAGCCAGATATGCTCCTTTGGTCCTCCCAGCTCAATTACATGCTATGCCCCAAGACTATCAAAGAAAAATATTTCAATTTAATGGCACTGGCCAATACACTGCACAACAACATGTTAACAAAATGACTGATTACTTTGAATTGCATGAAATTGATGAATCTGATGTTCAAATGAGACTGTTTGCCCAAACTTTAGCTGGAGAAGTAAAGAAATGTTTTAAAGCTTTATCTTCCAATCATATAGTTGATTTATAACACTTCCATAGATTGTTTCTCAATAGATGGGAGAAAAAGAAGAATCCTTTACAAATTTTGTCCAAATATGAGAACATAGAAAGAGCACCTAATGAACCAGTTTAGGACTGTTGTACCAGATTCAACAGTATCTATAACGTTATTCCAACAAACATTAAACCTCCACCAGATCTAGCTTTAATCAAACTCCCTGATGGTTTTGATACTGATATTTCATACCAACTGAGGGAAAGAACCCTTGAAACTTTAGAGAAGATGTAAAGTAATGATGTTAGTGTAGAAGCAAATTTATTAGCTAAAAGAGCTAGATTAAGAAATGAAATAAGAGTAACAATAAAGGATGAACCCTCCAACTCAAATAGTAAGATAGATAGCTTAGCAAAAGCCATGGAAAGAATGATGGATAGGTTAGAAAATATGGAAAGGAAGCCACAGTGGTATAATCAACAACAAGGTACTCAAATAAGAAATCCAAACTTTAGAAAAAATCCCAACACTAGTAAAGCTAGAGAATCATCACCTAATCAAACAATAAGACCACCTTTCCAAGAGAACTATGTGGAAATTTCTCACCAAAATGAAGAAGATGAAGACACTCATATTAACTTAATGGGCATTAATGATGATAATACTATTTTTCTTACACAAGAAGAACATGAATTATACATTCTGCAACAACTACAATTAGAGTCTGGAGAATCTTTTGATTACAAGCAAGGTTATGAATATGCCATTATTGAAGTTCATAAGCAATATAACCTTAGGAGCAAGAAAAATGTAGAAGAACCTACTAAGAAATCTACCCAAATTCAATCCAAGAAAATAGTAGAAGCTCCTACAAATAAAGAGTTGCAAATTCTTCCTAGAGAAACCTAGCAAAACTCTAGCTCAATTCAGAAAAATTCCAGTCCAAATCAGAAAATTTTTAGTCCAAAAATTGCACCCAGTCCTAAAATTGTAGATATTACAGACACTGTTGTTCAAACATCAGTTGATCCTCAAAAATATGTTGTTGTAAAATAGTTTCTACTTAAACATCTACTGCTGATAAAAAATCAGCTGATTCTCAAACATCTGTAGCTGCTAAAACAACATTTGATCCTAAAAAATCAGTTGCTGCTAAAACAAGTACTGCCAAAACTACTACTGCAACTCAAACTGTCCCTAAAAAGAAGATTGAAAATAGAAAAATTGTGGAAACACAGACTAAAAAACCAACTGTAGATAAATAAGAGAAGCACGGTCAAACTGCAGTTAGTAGAGAAGAGATTATTTAGTCAGGTAAAGCACAACTCCATTCAATATCCAAAATGAAATTGCCAAACTGAAAATACCAATTCCTTTAACAGAATTGGTAAAACATGATTTATATAAATCACAAATCTCTGAAACATTGAACATTAATGAAGGAGAAGACTCTGTTAATCTAAACGATGACCAACCAGAACTACTTTTTGGTCCTGAGGTAAATGGGAAACATCAAGAAGGTGGTGTTCCCCCTTTCTACATTAGCTTGAGTATACATGATCAAATTTTACACAATTCTATGTTATATTCAGGAGGATCACACAATTTAATGCCAGAGGCCATTATGGAGACATTGGATTTAGACATCACTAGACCATACAAAGATATTTTCTCTTTTGATTCTAGCAAAGTTAAATGTCTTGGCCAAATAAAAGACTTGTGTGTCACTCTAGTCTAATACCCTGGTAAGAATATTGTCATGGATATTGTAGTTGTTGATATCCGTCCTAAGTATGGAATGCTACTATCTAGCTCATGGGGAGAAAAATTTCAAGGATCTCTATAGTTAGACATGTCATATGCTGCAATTTTTGTATTTGGTCATCTCAAGAAACTTTATAGAGAAACATTAATGAAATACATGGTCAGTAGTGCAGACAAACCACATAACTATCCTTTTTATTATGTACCTTCTGATATGGATTCTTTCATTTTTGTAACTCAGAAAATGGAATAGACAATGACACATTTGTTAAATAGAAATATAGGGAAGTTGACAGTGATAATATTTTTCATGAGTCTATGTGGCACCTAGATTTTGATGGTTCAGTGAAAAAATTAGGAGCAGGAGCAAGATTTTGGCTTCATAACATGGAAAAGAATCATTCTGAGGGTCATGCCTTTAGATTAAACTTCAAATACACCAATAACATGGCTGAGTATGAAGCTTTAATTTTAGGGCTGCAGATTGTTAGAAATTTGGGTGGAAAAATAGTTTCTATCATGGGAGACTCTGATTTAATCGTAAAACAAATCAGATGAGAATATTATGTCTGTAATCCTAGATTAAGCCAATATAGAGAAACAGTTTTAGATCTGATTAAAGAGTTGCTTTAAATCGAATTTGTTGTAATTCCTAGAAAATAGAACATGTAAGCACACAGTTTAGCAAATTTTTCTAGTTCCTGCAATCTACCTTTTCAACCAAATCACCAATATATAGCAGAGGTAAGAAACAGGCCTACTATACCAGACAACTTGAAATATTGGCAGATTTTTACACAGGATACTCAAATCTACCACTTTATGAATGTTGAGGGAGAATTCCAGAATTGTAACATAGACACAGATTGTACAGTAGATGAAAATTTAAATATTGAGATAGATGTAAATAATTTAGATTTAACTGAACCCACTAAATTCACTCAAGTAGAAATAGATAAATTAAAGAAAGTAGAAATAGAAGAACTAGCAAATGATGATTAAGATTTTTTAAATCTTAAGAATATTTTTCTGCCTAAAGGATTAGCCCCATTAGAAGATATTTTTGATTCAAATGATGTTGTAGGAAAACCAAAAATGGAACCATTAAGATCAAACATAAAAGAGTGTAATATAGAAACAGAACAAAAACCTAAGCTTATCAACCTTTCCAAAGATTTACCTTCAGAAGAAAAACTGAAATACATATCTTTGTTTAAATAATTTCAAGATGTGTTTGGATGGAGTTATGAAGACCTGAAATCTTATGACACTAGCATAATTCAACACAAAATACCTATCAAAGAGGATCAGAAACCATTTAAATATAAGCTTAGGAGAATCAATCCAGTTCTTATGTCTTTTATTGAAAAAGAGGTAAAGAGGATGTATGAAGCACATATCATTGCACCTATCAGATATTCTGATTGGGTTACAAAATTAGTTCCCACTAGGAAGAAAACATGGGAGATCAGACTTTGTGTTGATTTCTGGAACTTAAACAAGGTGTCTCTAAAATATAACTATCCTTGCACCAAAATGGATCATATTTTACAGAGTGTAGTTGGATCGTCCGAGATTTCATTACTTGATGGATTCTCTGGATATAATCAAATCTTAGTTCATCCAGAAGACCAACCAAAGACAACATTTTCTACTCCTTAGGGTACTTTCATGTATGTGAAAATGCCTTTTTGATTAATGAATGCAGGAGCTACATTTCAGAGAGCTATGGACATAAATTTTGCCAAAGAAATTCGTTATTTTCTTTTCATTTATCTAGATGATATTACTGTATTCCCAAAAACAGACAATGAACATCTAGATCATCTGAGACAAGTGTTTATTAAATGCAGAAAAATTGGTATTTTTTTGAATCCCAAAAATACACTCTTTGGACTTGAAGAAGGTAAAATTTTAGGACATATTATTTCAAAAGTGGAAATTAGAATAGACCCTACTAGAATAGAGGAAATTTTGAACATAATTCATCCTAGAAATATCAAGGAATTACAAGATTTCTTAAGTAAGATTAATTTTCTTAGAAGATTCATTTCTAATTTAGCAGAATTAATTAGACAACTAAATAACATGTTAAAGAAATATTTGACACTTAAATGGACAGTAGAGGCCAAACAATCCTTTGAATCAATCAAACAAGCCCTTACAAGAACACTATTCCTAATAAGTCCTGATTTCAAAAAAGATTTCATTATTTTTTCTTTTGCTTCAGAACATACAATTGTTGTAGTCTTACTGCAGAGGAATGATCAGGGTTATGAACAACCCATTTCTTTTTTTAGCAAAGCCTTAAGAAATACGACACTAAAGTATAACATAATGGAGAAATAGGCACTTGCTTTATTAAAGGATATTAAAGATTTTAGAGTATACATATTGTATTCACACATTATTGCATATGTTCCAAATTTAGTAGTTAAGGAAATTCTGATCAGAATGGGCTTGATTGAAAGAGAGGCAAGTGGATTGCCACTATTTTGGAATATGACATAGAAATAAAGCCTACTAAACTCATTAAAGGCCAAGGTTTAGCCAAACTCATGGCTGAATCGAACTTTCAAGCCCTGGATATAAATTTTATTGCTCAATTAGATGATCAGGAAGAGATGGCGACTCCATAGATCAGTGAAGCTTTCATTGATTCAACTTGGTATGTAGATATCATTTTTGTCTTACTAAATCTACAAGCTCCTCCTGGTTTATCTAGAAATAAAGCTAGATTTTTTAAAATGCAAGCAATAATGTATTTTATCATAGATAGTGCTTTATTTTGGAAGGATCATGGTGGTATACTACTTAATTGTTTAATAAAAGATGAAGCTGATAAAGTTATGTAAGAGTTTCATGAAGGTGACGCTGGAGGACAACTTTACTGGAAATCAACTGCTGATAAAATTTTGAGGGCAGGTTTTTACTGGCCCACTCTTTTTGCAGATGTAAGAAAGTATGTGACCTCCTGTCACAAATGCTAGATCTTTGAAGGGAAGAATTTTTTTTTACCTTTATCCCTAAAACCCATATCCACAGAAAATTCATTTCAGCAATGGGGTCTATACTTCATTGGTGAAATTCACCCACCCTCCTCAACCCATCACAAATGGATTTTGACAGCCACTAATTATTTCACCAAGTGGATAGAAGCCATTCCTTCTAGACAAGCCACTGATTCTGTCATCATTTCATTCCTTGAAAACAATATACTGTCTAGATTTGGATGCCCTCAAAAGCTCGTTACTGATAATGCAACTGCTGTCAAGTCTAAGAAAATTATTGACTTCTGTAACAAAAAAACACATTAAACTTGGCCATTCCACTGCCTATTACCCTCAAGGTAATGGACTTACAGAATCCTCCGGCAAAAACCTAGTAACTATCATCAAGAAACTGTTAGAAGACAACAAAAAGTACTGGAACAAAAGGTTAGTTAATGCCTTATGGGTAGACAGAGTAACTACAAAGAAATCCATTGGTACATATCCTTATCAACTAGTATATGGAATGGATGTTGTTTTTCCATCCTCTTTATGAGTACTAGTGATGAAGATGGTCCAAGAACTGAGGGTTGAACCAAATGATATCCAAAGAAGGATAAATCAGACAATACACTTGCAGCAGACAATGGAAGAGGTTTATGTCAAATCACAAGTGATCCAAGATAAAATTAAAAATATATTTGACAAGAAAAACAAAGCTGATGATTTTTACATATGTGATAAAGTGCTTAAGTGGGATTCTAGAAGAGAAGAAAATGGTAAACATGGTAAATTTGATTTCCTATGGGAAGGCCCCTATATGATTAATGGTTATAGAGGTAAAAATGCATTTTTTTTAAGGAAATAGATGAACATATCTACCAGGAGGACCAGTCAATGGTAGGATGCGGAAGCATTACTTTTCCCCAGATTAACATTAGTTCAATTTTCTCATTGTACATAACATTGCAAAGTTTAGATCAGATTGGATGTTTTTATTACAAAGTTGAAGCCCAGAGAGAAGGCCCTAAGATTTGAAAGAAAAAATATCATAAGTATGAATAAAGCAGAAATCAGAAAACAATTTCAAGGCAAGCACAATCAAAGTTCAAAGGCTACTGATCTTAAATTTCTTGACATTTCACCAGGAAATGTCATCCCCATGTGGAGCCACTATTAGGGTCCTATAATAATAGGATTCATAATTTTGAATTGACTACGATTAGTCTTGTAATATGTACATACTTTTTCTTTTTGCAAAATTGTTTTCCCATATTAAAAATAAAATAGAAAATGTAAAGAGGGTAAAAGTCCTAAAAGAAAAATCAAAGGACTAATAAAAGAAAAAGATCAAAAAATAAAATAAGATATGAACCCCACCAAAAAAGATAAAAATAGATTTTGAAAGTGATGCAAATTCAAATGCCACTACTTTTTACTTTACTTTGCAAAATAAGATTGTATGAAACTTGTCAAAAATGCCACAATCCATGAAGGTCAAACTGCTTAATATTGATCTTTCATGCTTTAAATTTCATGTTCATAGATAGAGAATAAATATCTAGCCAAATTGTTTAACCTTGGCAGATCAGTAGATAGGTAAAGAATAATAAATGAGCTCAACAGTTTAATCTGAGCCATTGGAAGTAATAAGATTAGAATTAGATAGTTTTCTTATTGAAAATAAAAGATAAAGGGTCTGTAATCTCAAATGCACCCAAATAAATGAAGAGAAAATGTTAGAGTAGACGATGAGTAGGCAGAAGAAATTTTCACAAGGCATGGATAGCAGAAATTGGTCATTTCATATTACTAACTTCATTCTAAAAACTCCTTTCCCTTGTAAAAATACCCCTTCCCCTTCATTTAAACCCTTTCCCCTTACTTCATTCATTTCCTTACAAAAACCCCTTTTCCCTAGATTAAAATACATTTTCCCTTTGGAAAAGTAAAATTCCTTTATTAACTTACCTTTTCATTCAAAACCCCCTAAAAAACATTTATCCTAAGTCTTTGTATAAGATGATGTATCAGGTCCCACTATGAAATTTTTTTCTCGATATCAGCTTTAAACATTATCCTTAGTATATTATATAATCTCACACATATTAACATACCCACATGTATATTTTATTAACCGCCATTATATATTAACTCCCATTAAACCTTTAACCCATATTATATTAATTCCTACGTATATATATATCCCAACCCATTATTTTTATAACATATAGTTTTAATTTTCCCGCATTTAATATATCACGGGCCTACCTTATAAATCCGCTACATATTAAAACATTTACACATATCCAATCGCATTGACTTAAGACTTAGGCCCTACTCCTATCTAATCCCTGAAAATTTATCCAATTCACCCAAATGTCCGATCACTATTGATCAAATCCTGTGGCCAATAATCTCTATCACATCCTCAATCATCCAATATTTAACATCACCCAGACCTTGCGAAATGAGTTATTTTCAGAGCCCCGATCCCTGTAATGTGGCAACATTTGATTTTATCACATCCTCCGAAATAATACCAACTACCAGCTTTTGACGATGTGAAAACCATCAAGCCTGTTTTCCACCCATTATCAATACCACCATTCCATTTGAATTCAACCCATGCCTAATTTTTATCCATTATTGGTTAAAAACAACATAAATCCACCCTTTCGAGCCTTTTCACCATTTCTATCACAGTTTCACGCAAAGAGAGCTATTGTCGACCTATTCTAGAGCTAAAGAATCACTGCCGACCTTGTTTTAAGCCCTTTTTGTACCAGAATTCAAAAATATTTGTTACTAAATCCGATGCAGACCAATTTGAAGCATTATAAAGATCACTGAAGACTCAGAAAGGCTGCGCTACCCCCAGAAAACCTTTTTGCATACCAAAGCTTCGTTTTATCCTGGTATTCCTGAAATACTAAAGCCTGTTGTTAATCAAGAAAGTAACCAGTTAATCAATTGAACCAGTTTAAAGCCTTTGCAAACCATAGAAAAGCCCCTATTGCCTCTCAAACCCTTATACACACCGTAAATAATATTTTCACTGTATTTTAAAGAGGCCAGAGCTTATTTATTAATCACATAAGAGTAATCAATTGATTAAATTGACTTCCCAAGGTATTGTAATTTTCAATCCCCTGCAACCTCCAGTTGTAGATGTGGAGCACACACCTTTGGCAGACAAAGACTTCAAATTTAGTGACCCTATCACTGAATTTAACCTCCTTGAGCTCCACTGCTAGAGCCATGACAAGTCAATTGACCAAGCTAATGAAGTTTTCCTTTGGGAGTCTAATCTGCCCAAGTATGTAGTCCCACAGACCTTCTAGTGTCTAGAGGTTATTAGACTTTTCCAAACTTGTTATTTCCCTGATCAAAGAGCCATTGCAACCCCTGGTAAAGAAATTTTGTTCACTATCACATCTAAATCAATTAATAAAATGCTTCAAATTCAACCTAGACCTCATGAAATCCCATTTTCTATTGAGACCCTTACTCAGCTATATCTGAATCTGGACATCCCCAAGAGGTTCCATATTTTCCAAACATTCATCCCCTCATCAGTAGAAACAACCAAGACTAATCCCCCGTATCCAACATCTATTTTCTCTGAGAGAACCAGACATATCATCAAAATGTTGTCATGTATTTTGGGTTATTTCACTGATGAGCATGTTGATGCTTCATTCCTAGGGTTTCTTTCTATTTTCTCCCCTGGTCAGCCTCCTCCTACCATATTCAATTTTTCCTAGTACCTCTTTGATACAATTCATGAAAAACTTGTAAAAATTCCTGAAGAGGGAGTCTTCAAGTATTCCTCTATTATGTTTTACATGTTCTTATACTTCCAAGCTGAAATATTTGCAATAAACCTTCAAAAACTGGATGTTGAAGGTAACCCACAGTCAGTAATATTTTGGACTTCCTTAATCAGGAAAGATTCAACAGAATTCACATACACAGATTTCATTGACTCGTTCATTTATCCTATTGTCAACATGATGAATAGCATCATTCAACCAAGAGTCAGTGAGGATATAAAAAGGGTCATGCAATTATCAGAACACAGTAGGACAGGAGAGTAGTACCTTTATCAGAACCACACAGAGATTAGGGTATATGGATCTAATATTTTTCCATATAAGTTGCCCAAATACCTCCCAATGAGGTTATTTGCAATTGAATATATCAGGAAGATCCTTTATTCTGATGGAATAAATTTCTTGTCAGCCAAAAAGAAAACACAGTTTAAGATAAAGAATCATATTGGTCCTTTTATTTGCAATAGTAGAGATGCAGGTCAACAAGCAGAAAATATTTTCAGGAATTTAAGTTCAGTCAAAGTTTCCAATGGTATTATGATCCTTTATGAGTTATAAGCAAGTTAAGAGTCAAATTTAAATTAACTCCTTATGTACATGAGTCTAAGCCAGATATAGAGAAGTACTCCAATCAGTCTAAATGGTTGGAGAACACTTTTAAAGAGATGGAGAAACCATCAAAAACCAGTTCAATTATGTAGACTCCAGCCCCTCATGATAGAAATTCCAAAAGAGACAGAGAAGAAGGGTCCTATACAGCTGAAACTACCACTGAAACAAATTTCAAACTGATGTACAGGAAGAAGCCCAAACCAAATCCTGTAATTGAGCAAGTTGAGACAATTGAGATCCTTGATACAGACCTAGTGATGAAACACAATGCACCTCCTGTAGTTTCTCAAGAAACTCACCAACCTTCAACATCTAATACTCATATTATTCAAAAGCAGCATAGTGTTGAAGTGCCTTCTTCAATTAAACCAACATATAAAGAGCTGGATATCATGCAAAAGTACAAGGAAATCAAGATCAGGAATGAAGCATTAAAATCAGACACTTATACTCAATATTGGAAGCAAACACCAAGTGACCAAAGCAGGTTACTTTCAGCATTTGACTACAAGACCATAAAGATGTAGATGAATTTCCTGCAGCCAACAGTGAAACATCCTAAGACATCAACAGATTATAAGAAGACATCATATGAAGTTCAAGCCAATGATATTCATCCTATAGACCAGATAGAATTTCACAAGAAAGCTGGTGAAATGTTGTATTCTACCATGACCAATAAAGCCATGAGTGTTCAGAAGCTGCAAAACACTTTAGAAAACATCAAAGGTCAACTAAATCTAGAAAAGGCCTCCTCACAAGCCAAAGAAAACATAATTAAATCTCTAGAAGAGATGTTCATAGAAGCGGGATATGATCCCACTAACATCAAATTTGCAGATGAAATCATAAAGTAAAAGAATGCAAACATTATTGCATTAAATAAACAACTCAAATTGCCTCCTACTGAACACCCACATGCCAAATAAGTATTACAGGATGAAAACAAAAAATATGAGATGATGAACCTCATTCTTCAGTTAACTACCCAGTTGAAAGAAATGGAAAATGAAATGGTTAAGTCAGTACAGGAGAAAGAGGCTAGCAAGGAAGTAGTCCCTATCAGTGTTATTCCTACATTCACTAAAATTGTTCCTTCTACTCTAGCAGAGTCATTAGCACCATCAGTTCCAATAGCTATAGCACTTCCTATTACATCAACAACCACTTTAGCAACATAATAATCTACATAATCAGTACAACCAAGTGATGAAGCATGTAAACTAGTAAAAGAAATGCAAGAAATGTCCATACAGACTAATGAAATAAACAGACTTAAAGAACAAATCAAAAGTATAGAGGATGAAAAGAAATTAGTTCAAATCATGCAGAAGAATGAAGTGCAGAAGAGAAACAGATTGACAGAGAAAGTGCAGAAGTTAGAGAAAGATATGACTTTGAAAGAACCAGTTGTTCAAGCCAAGTAGCATCCATGGGCCAATATCATTGACTCTGTTAATGATATTTGGCCATCCATTCAGGTTATTTTTTAGCAAAAGGATTTAATCAAAGAAACAAATTAATCCATTCATAAAATCAAGGTAGAACTTGGTAAGAAGCAAGAGGAAGCAAATGAAATCATTAAGTTTCTTAATTCCAATAATAAACAAGAATTAGAGGAAATTGGCATTAGTGATAGAACAGAAACAATCCTAGAAGTTAGGAAGGTTATTTCCAAGATTAAATTAATGATACAACTGGAAGAAAAGTGCCAGAACATGGAGCTTTCCATTACCAGATTTATGGTGAAATTTGATGTTTTGAGGTAGAAAGGTTTGCCCAATCCCCCGGTTATCAATGACAGGTTGATGAAACATGAGGATTATGATAGAAAAATCAGAGAAGTGGCAAAGGAACAAGCTAACAGTTCATCCTTGAAGGGGATTCCAATAGGAAAGATGCTTTATCGGAGTTTTAAGAACCTTTTTTATGTCCAACATGAGGTAAAACATCTATTCATTAATAGGCCCACTTTTGAAAAGTATACAGAGTCTGGTGAGATATTCAGAAGAATGGTAAAGATTAAATTACTAAATGCAGAAGATTGGGAGAAGTTTACTTATTTAATTTGAAAGGTAAAAAAGTAAAAAAATCAGTCAAAGGTTAAAGTTAAAACACAGTAGTAAGTGAAAACAGAGCAGTAACAGTTTAAAGAGTATCAAAGTTTAAAGTGTATTAGGTGAAAGACAGATTTTAAAGTACAAAGCAGAGTTGACAGTAAATAAGCAACCAAAGTAAAGGACACTCAACAACAACCAGTGTTGAGAAACCTTCAGAGAGAAAGTAGTTAAAATATCAATAAAGCAAACAACAAAGCAATAAAAGCAGGGAAAGATTGCATTAGTCAGATAGATGTCTCTATCTTCTTGCATGAACATATTTATTTTTCCTTGAATAATTCCTAAGTGAGTTTAGGATATTTTGTAATAATTTTTTTTATAAATACTTCACAACTCGATGTACTGAATGTGGATTGTGGATTGCTAAACATTTCTATAGTTTCTTTGATATGAAACTAGAGGGTTCTTTGTACCATTTTCAAGTCAGCGGACTAGATTTAGCAATAAATGCATTATATTACTGAATTCATGTCTTGAAATGTTATTTCATTTACATGTTTTCTTCTGATATCCAGAGTATGGAATTCTTAATTTCTCCCTAGTTTCGATTGACCTCTATCATTTCACTCATTATCTAGATCTGAGAATCTTTAACTACTCTCTCATCCTGATTGAAACCATTTCATCATTCAACCTAATTTAAGATCTACATTAGCTCAACTAACTTGCCTAGTGAAAACTTCCTTTAGACCTTGATCCTGCTTATGTTGCTTGATACATTGACTCCATTAGCCCAATGGTAAGCAAACCTGCATCTATCCATCTGAATTAGTGATTCCACCACCAAACCAAACCAAAATCCAAAACCAATCAATCTCACATAACTAGCCTAAAATAAAATAAAATCAACAAAGATAAATCATATAGAGAGAGCCCTCTATGAGAATTAGGATGGCTAGATCCTAAAGCTTAAAAGTAGGTTTGTGGTTACCTCTAAAATTTCCTTAACTAAAAAGTATAAAAACCCTGGGAAATGATTGGAGTGATAATAGAGATAACAAGTTACTTCTGTGGACAGAAAGTATCAATTACCCTTGACAGAAGCAAGATCAGAGAGACATAGGGGACTGGTGGTAGAAGTAGCTCACAACGATGAAAAAGGTAAATGTTAATCTCGAATGCATGAGTTTTAAATTATGAAAAAGGAAAAAATGGAAGTGAGACAAAATTATGAGGTGGTGTGATGACCATGCGAGACACACATTTAATAATGATTTAAAACATGTAAAAATGTGATGGAAACTTGAACTCTACCCTCTCATAAGGTTGCAACTCATCAATATTTGAATTGTTGCAGAAATACCAGAGTTCATCGTGAATTCTGTTATAGGTTTGGCAGATTTGCTACGAAATGGTTAGGTGAGTTCGTATGAAATTCACCAGATTTGCATAGCAATCGCTGTAGACTCAAGTAAAATGTGACACATGTCAAAAATAAATTATTTGAGCTGATGTATGTGACTTTTTTATTTTTTCTTATGATGAGACCATATTTACACCACATATAAACATCATGGACCCTTTAAAACTATAAGATAATCATGAAATTTTAATATTTTTTATGAATCTAATTGACCAACATATTTGACTTAACTCAAAATGAACTCTACCACCAACCTATTTTTATTTGATGATAATAGTGTCCTCAATGAGGATGGTGTGCACCTACAGTGCAGCAAAGAACTTGTAGTTCTAGTGCCTTTCTTGGAAAAACTGAAATTTTCTGAAATAGATAAAATTTTCTTCAAACTTATAAAACCTTCTCCTCGGGCCCAAGCTTGTTGAAAACTGCAATCCATGCTGAAAACTAAATATGTACAAGCTGAAAAGATTCTCATAATACTTGAGATTATTCACACACACACCTACTTACCCTAACAACTGTAATATTCATGTTTGATGCAAGCAACATGAAACCTCCAATAAAGCCAGTCAATGAGCTGATCATATATTTAAACTCCTTGACTGTGCTCAAACCAAATGAAAATTCGATACTGTAATGACAAAGGCAACAGAAAATGGGTTCAATTTTCACAGTGAAAACATAATTGAAAAGTTGAATTGTAGAACTCTTTCATGTAGTCACTTATGTGATCATAGAAGACATAGTTTTTTTGGTGATTCTCAAGACAGTTTTCAATTTTATACAACTCATATATGCTTTCTTTAGCAACATAATATTTTAGTTGTGTGCTATCAAACTCATTTTCAAAAACAAGAAATACCTCCTTAATCTCAAAAGGGAAAGGTAGCACCATCTTCTATTTGTATTTTGGCATTAAAAAGTTTTCAAAAGACTGATCTTGACCATGAAGACTATAGGGCTAAATTTGATCTTGTAAAACTTCAATGTCTTTCTCAATGTTCTTATCAAATTCATCCAAAAATTGAATCTTATCTTCTAACTTGCACTCAAATGACTTTAAATAAGAATACAAGGCTAAAGAAAAAATTTCATCCACTTCCTCACTAGTGTGATCATACTTCCATTGCTTAAAAATTTGAATGGAAAGAGAGTCTGCCACCAACTCTATTTTTTCCATCCAGGTTTCCAAAAAGATAAGCCAAAAATATGTAGATGACTTAATAGATCTCAGAGGAAAAATTTTAATCCATTGTCTACATTTCCCTTGAAATGAATCATAGATCAATCTGATGAAAACATCTTCATTTCTGACTCTAAGAAGCTCGGTAAAGTCATGAAAATTTGATATATGATTCAAGGTCAAACTCAAATCTTCTTCATTAAATTTTGGAACATTCGTTTAAAAATATGCATCCTTGGGAAAAACATTTGGAAATCCATAAATTTTTGAAAAATTCACACATGCATACCTTGAAGAAATTGTAGCTTCATCTATGTCTCTCAATTCCTAGTAGTATTACCATGAAGCTATGAATTTCTGAATTCTTCAAGAATGGAGTCACCAAGGTAGAAGTGCAGCCTTTGAATTTTCTGATATCCTCCTACCTTCAAGAGCTCAATATTTATGTTTGAGCACAAAATTTCAGGAATATGTGTCTTCAAATTCTTGGAAGACGCGCTAAAACATTATCACTAAGTTGGTACAGATGGGATGCTCCACCAGACAACCTAGAGTAACTCTTTCAAACCAAATTCTAGTTGAAAATTAGCCTTTTCAGCCTGAGAGGGCTCTCTCAAATATATTGATAATATTATGTAAATGAAGCTTACAGATGGTTAACTCTAAAAAAGGTGTTTTAAGTATTTTTTTTTATACAGGTGAAAGATGTATATTAATCACTACCATTGGGCTTATGGAGTCAGTGTTAAGAAACTCAGTGACGTGGTTCTTCTTGTGGAAGCTAGGGCATATAGATGTTTTTATGAGAAGGGAATATGCATAGATACCCAATAGTAAAATGCTTGAAGGAATTAAGAGCATGATGTACATGAATTATAAGTAATCAAACATCAAAGTACTGAAGACAAAATAGCAGGATACATAAGACAATTTCTGATAAAAACATCAGATGAATCTCAGGTGAAGAAAGAGGCAACAACTACTGTATATTACCAATAATAAAATGTTTACAATAGTAGTTTTGTATTCAACATCATTCAACCCCTCTTTCAACCTTCTAGATTCTAGTTGGCTAGACCTTCGAATACTCTCGAAGACACCTTTTCTAAAAGGAAACCCATTCCATGGAGGGGATATAGTGCTATTTATGTTTCTAGGAGTCCAAAACCTGAAAGGAATCAAACTCTATTTATTACACTAACAACCTTTACATAATGTATTCATGATGAAATTATTGAACATAACCACTTTTAGTGAGTTGGAATTTTCCATAACCAAACTAAATAATAACCAACTAACATTAACGATCTGCTCCTCAAATTTTGGAAATGTGATGGCCTAGTTGATGATGTGTCCAGGGTTGATGAGATGTCAGCCTAATAACCCTTTTTTCTAAATGTTTGACCCATAAAAATGTTCACTTATACTCTTTTAATATTCCAGGTGTTTTTTGTGCTTCAAAACTTTAATAAATACTTGAAAAACTCAGGAATTTCTTTTCGCTGCGAAAACACAGTATTCTAGGCAAGTTCGTAGCGAAAGTTTGTAGCACTTTAACTTTGACCATCTTTGCCACCTATTTTCTCCCTCTGATGATCTGAGGATTTTTATTGAGTCATAATAGCTAAACAAAAACCTTTACTTGCCTCCTTGATTAAAACACCTATGATTTATAGCAAAAAGAAACCTACAACAAGTTCGTAGCAATTTCTAGGCTTCAAGCCTGAGATATGCTATGAACTTGCCTAATTGGCAGCAGACTTGAAAATTGTCAATTTCCACCTCCAAAAATGTCCATGGATGTGTAAGATGATAATATGCAACATTATAAGAGAAAATTTGGTTCAAAATACCTCTTACCATCCTCAAGAAGAAACATTTTCCCTTTTATCAAGTCCATCTACCAATATAAATGGAGATGTTTTTTTTAATTTCTGAAATCTACGGCTCATAAATGAGCTCCTATCTTAGGATCCTTGATAGTTGTTGAAAAATGGGAGGAGGTTTTTGTAAATCCATTCATGCTGAAGAAAAGCCTCTCTTGGTTTTTTGAACACTATCTCCAACTGTCCGGAATATGCATTTGGAAAACATGTCTAATATAGGAAAAAATCAAACTCTGAAAATTGAGCCCAAAGACGTCTTCAAATCTCCCAATATGTAACACCTATGAGAAAAGTGAAAGAATTTAATTTTTTTTGATCCGTTTTTGACAATAATATCTCTCAGGTTTTTATAATTATTCTTTGTTTTCCCAGAAACTACTCTTGAAGTTGACTGCATAAACAGTCCAAAAACACAACAAATTCTCTTGTAACTTCTGATAAAATCTCATGCAATCAGCTTTGATGAAGGCATCTACAACACTAGGTTCTTCCATGGCCAATTTTAGGTCCATAGGTTCATACTTGACCATGCTACCACCCTTTTTAGGCTTTTTATAGGAAACCATGCCTTCAAATACCAACGCTGGTCATTTTTTTATCTTAACACCTTTAAAATTTGTTTTGAGAGAGAAAGTTGCTTCTGTGGAGAGAATTTATCAATTACCTTTAACAACAGCAAGATCAGAGACACACAGGAGACTGGTTGCAGAATTAGCTCACAGGGATGACAAAGGTAAATGTTAAGCTCGAATGCATGAGGTTTAAATTATGAAAAGGAAAAAGAGGAAGTGAGACAAAATGATGAGGTGGTGTGATGACCATGCATGACACACATTTAATAATGATTTAAAACATGTAAACATGTGATGGAAACTTGACCTCTACCCTCTCATAAGGTGAAAACTCATAAATCTCTGAATCGTTGCAGAAATACCAGAGTTCGCAGCGAATTATATTATAGGTTTGGAAAATTTTCTATCGAATGGTTAGGTGAGTTCATAGTTAATTTCATCAGATTTGCATAACAATCGCTGCGAACTCAGGTAAAATGTGACACATGTCAAAAATAAATTATTTGAGCTGATGTATGTAACTTTTTGAATTTGTCTTATGATGAGATCCTATTTACACCACACATAAACATCTTGGACCCTTTAAAACTATAAGATAATCATGAAATTTTAAGATTTTTTATGAATCTATTTGACCAACCTATTTGACTTAACTCAAAGTGACCTCTATGACCAACTTGTTTTTATTTGATGATAGCACAAAGAAAGAGATGGAGACAACCACGACAGGTGAAACCATTGACTTAGATAAGGAAATAGAGGATAAATAAGGCGACAGTGCCAGGGCACCTGTGACACAAACAAGTTCAACAAAAGGAACTAAGCGAGGATCTTAGAACTCCCCGGGACAATGCAAAAAGAGGACGGGATCAAAGAGAACTGGGAAAGAGGCCTTGAACCTTATAGAAACGACGTTAACGAAATTTAAAACACAGTCAAAGTTGTGAACAAGGATCTTTGGACTAATGTGGAATCTCAATACAAATCAGTCCTTGAATATGTGCAACACAGTCTCCAGGAGCTCTGTATGCAAATGAACCTGATCAAAGCGAGCGTGTGGCAAGCGAGCGTAGCACAAGCTAGAATGGATAATTCATGTTTCAGGACCTACAGTTACATTTGAGCACCCTGAGCTGTGCGCCAATGTGCAAGCTTGCATTGAGGTAGGCATTGACTTGGCCATGCTTCCCGACAGAGAAATACATGCCACACATACTATGATCACAGACGAGCTGTAGTACTGGGAGGCCCACGCCTCAAATTTTTCTGCAGAAAATCAACATAAGGTGATCACGATGCAGAAAGGATAGTAGAATGTATAAGAAGCTCACCGAGCTGCCGAAGATCAAGGTGCAACACTGGAATCCATGGTCAACTAGTTGTGCGATGACCTCCCCGAAGTCACAGTACCTGCCACCGCTACGCCTAAAGTTAAATTAGAAAGATTGGTAGCCACACTAAAGGCCTCACTTTTAGAGATAACAACATTCTGCACTGATCTAGAGAAAAATATCGCATACCTCCAGATGAAGCTACAACTAGAGACGCCTCTAGAGGTGCACGCACAGTGCGCTGCAGTTGTGCAGGAATTAGCTGCTAGCATCACCGCTGCCATGGATGCTTGCAATAAGCTATTTTAAGAAGCCATGGAAATTTGGAAGTCCGTCCAATGATTTGAAATGGGTGGTTTACTTGTTGTGCTATGCAAACACCTCCCACTCAATTAAAACAAATTAAGATCTTTCTTATACTTGATTGTGCGGAATTGAATTCTTGATTCAGGTGTATGTGTTTTAACTGTTTTAAAGATTTATGTGTGAGGAATTTTTTTTTTTCTTATTAAAAGCATGTACAAAAGGCATAAATTGCATAAAATTAATCATCAACACATAACAACAAACATAATAAAGGATTTCACCTGAATGTCTTCGACTATGTCTCCTTGAGCCTTCGTTAATTGCCTTGGCTCTTTGGGATTAAGATGGAAAATTTCTTTGACAAGTTGTAACTAAAATCTAATTCTTGTTTGGACTCTACAAATGGGTTTACAATACCATCATATTCCTGCATTGACTACTAAATCCTTGGAAATTGATCTGAAAGGATTGTATTAGTTTGTTGTGCTACATGTCTTTTTAGTTATAAAACATGTACAATTTGTCTCCTTTTGCTTGCTTAACGAATGAATAAAATAACTATGAAACATAGATAAATTTATGATTTTTAAGCATGTAAATAAGCCTAAAGAACATTGAAAAATAGTGTATAATAGATAAATAACATCACAAATAATTTTTACACAACAGGCATGATGAAGCAGTTCACCCCTCCTGGGCTACATCTACTGGTCCAACTCCCAATGGCATGTCCCTCTTTTTCATTATGCTAAAAATTGTAAATACGTGTTTACAAGCCTCTAATGGTTGTTCTCTCTAAACCAATGGCTTCAGAACGCTCCAATTAGTCTAGGTAGACTCTTGTTTCACTCAAATTGATCGAAAATTGACCTTCCTCGCCATTTTTCCAATCACAGCTAGAAATGCTCCACTAAATGCAAAGAACTGCAATGTAACTGCAGTTATAATATAAAATTCTTCCTAATTTAACTAGCACACTAAACCTCCATCACATAAACCGTTTGCATTTAAGTTAAATGTTTAGGGGCGGGGTGGTCACAAGCTGACCCCCCTTAAACCCCGCGGTTTGACATTAAAACTCTGCCACAAAAATGGAACGGAACCTAGAGTAGGCGGAGTTCCCCAAATAGTTGAACTAACTATAAACCTTGGCATTACTGTAGGACTGCACATGTGATATTTTTTAACACCGGGGGAGTCACGGTCGTGGAACCGTCGACAAACATACAACAAACCACGTCATGTGATATCCTTTGAGCACAATCCCTCAGAGATGTGGTTACGTAGACGCCAGTTCAAACATTTGTTGTCATAGTGTTTTATATAACATGTGACCATTACGTTGGGGCCACCGGCGGTTCCCCCCCCCCCCATGTGCAATTTTAACACAACATAAAACTATGTGGTGAACCATAAGGGTAAGAAACATCCGATAGCATAGTTGGTCGAAGTCGCGAGCGCCCTAGAGGTCACTGGGTCAAACCCTCCGAGCTAGCCACGTGTCACCCGTCCAATAGCCCAGAAAAACCAACATACAACTAAATCAATGTTCTTGAATGCGCCATGTGGTGAAACCTTACTGGTCTAGAGAAAACAAAATATTCCCATAATATTCTATTTTTGTTGACTGTACTTGCATGCCGACTAGGCATCCTAGTCACTTCTGTCACCAAATTTTAGATGTTTGGGAAAATGATTAGAACACGATATCTCCCTCATATGACATTGTTTTTTCAAATCATTCACGGTGCCATAATCAGAACGACGAGATCTACTCAATCGCTCAAGTTTGGTACAGTTTCAAGCACTTTCAATTTTGAGCAAAATACATGATCTCCTTATCAGAAATGGACCTAGGCTCCTTGGGCTTGACCTCTTCTGTCGGTGTCCTTAAGCTTACGTAAGATTATATGTGGAAAAAAATCTCTTATAATTCCTTTTCTATCCTTGAAACCTTATCTACTGACTCTGGCACATATCATTCATCCAAAATAGGTTGTTCATTTACTTAGAATGAGCTATGGCTTCCCAATCTATGCCTCCAACTCCTGGTGGCACTAAGCTCCATGAAACTTCCTTGTGGATTATTCAGCTCTTGAATTCTCCAAATGGCTTTTAAAATCCCTCCATTAGATTGAGAATGTCCAAAATTGTCAGAAATGACTATTCATTTGCTGAAATTGGCCTCGGCTGCTCTGGCTATGCCTCTAACACCTAGTGGCACCCTGTGGCTCTAGTCTCACTGAAAACTTCCCTGTAGCATCTCAGCCTTCATAAGTCTCCAAATGCTTCTACAAACCTCATCATTGGATTTAGAAGGTTCAATATTGTCATAAATGACTATTGGTTTCCTGAGAATGTCCTCTAGCTACCCTGGCTAGGCCTCATTCTCCTGGTGGCTCCTGGTGGCCCTTGGAACTTCTTTGAAGAAAAATCAAGCTCAAAAGTCCTCAGTTGGCTCTGCAAACCTCACCAATGGCTTAATAATTCTCCAATTAGCTAAGAATGACTCTTCATTCACTCAGAATGGTCAAAAATTGAGTCTCCTACTCTTTTTCCTGGTTACACCTACAAAAGCTCCACTAAAAGTGGAGTACTCCACTTACTGAAGTCAAAATAGTTCCTCCACCAAAAACTGGCGTGAATTTCCAAATCACTGTCGAACTTAACTGCAATATTAAATGTTAGAGGTTGGGGTGGCCACATGCCAACCCCAATCCTCGGTTTGACCATAATGGTCGGTGGAACTATAGGCGTTAACCCTGGTGGTTAGTTGGAACTCTGAGTTAAATGTTGTGTTAACATAATTTTCAGAGAAAATTGCGCGGTGTTGGAATTTAGTGTGGCCATGTGACAACTCTGAAAATGCTGGTGGGATGCGGGTTGGAGGTTAGCTGACCGCGTGGAGAGTTGACGATGACTGTTATCATGTGACAACATAACATAATTTGCATGCGGATTGTTTACTGTTGGAGGTTACATATATGTCACGGTTGCAATGTTATCATAAAATTTTCATGTGAAAAGTCCAATGCAACTGCTGGCGGGTTGGGACCACCGGAAGTTCCAACCCCAAACATGAATTGCAACACATATCAAATATAATCTGTGGCCCAATAGGTTAAGTCACAACTTGTAGCGGAGACGGTAGACCACTCGTGTGCCTGGTGGGAGGTCCTGCGGTCTAAGCCTGCGAACCCAACCAATATTTTATAACATGGTTAAAGTGCCACGTGGCGACCTCAGGGCTAGCCACATGGCAGCCTCTGGTTGGTTCCTCCAAACCCAGTGCCAAATGAAACTACGACACTTGTCAACATCTAATTGGCCCAGAAGGAATATTCCAGTGGAATATTTTGGGGAATATTATTTTTTGCTGACTGTTCAAATGCCTAGTCAACCCTGGTCAACTGTCGAAATTAGTAGTTTACTGGACTTTTCAAAATGAGATAACTTCTTCATATGGTGTCGGTTTTTCGAACCATTCCCGGCGCTAGAATCAGGAAGACGATATCTATCTAGTCGCTCAGGTTTGGTACACTTTTGAACAATTTGAAATTTGAGCTATCACTTAGGTCCTGATCCAAATCTGATCATTCCTCCCCATTGGGAATCTTTTAGACCCCAAAAGACTTGATTACATGTTCAGTAGATGAGAATACAGCTCCCTCACCTTTCCAACCTCCATCAACTTTGCCTTGCTAGGCTTAGTGCCTTTGAGCCCCAACTCGAAGGTAGTCAACACTTCCCCTCTTTGATACTCTTGTCCTCCTGTTGAGAATTGTATCTTCTTTGAGCTCATCCAGAAATTCTGGTGAGAAATCTTCAATAGAAGGTAGTTGAACATCACTTCCTTGATCATCGATCAAAGGTGGCTCATACAAACATAATTTTTCAACATTAACAACTGAATACATTTGCATATGTACAAAGGAATGTATATCTTACTGGGTCAAGAAATCAAACCACTTCTTACCAAGCCACTTCCATGGCGATTTTTCCTAGTGAACATCTTCTTGTTGTGAATCATCTGGACTCACATCGATGATGGAATATTTGGTTCCATTCTTGCCAGTGTTTTTATCCTCTTGCTTCAAATGCTTGGGATGATTAGTTAGATGCAGTGTCCAACATTGCGCAATGAGATGTCCCTTTTTCTGGCAATCTATACAAATATTTTGCATGTTTTGTTCAAGTTTCCTTTGCTTCGACTATTTCCTATATGCCTTCATTCTCTTCCAACATTTTGAAACTTCATGGTTACACAAACCACAATAGGAACAACAACTCTTTCTCCCATTCATGCATGCAGATTTTTCATGCTTAATATTATCATAAACAACTTGATTATGGGGAAGACTATACCTCGAATGTTGCTTTGCATTCCTTCTTTTTCACCTTCTTGAGGAGATGAACTTGAAGAGGTTCCAACTCTCTTTTGAAGACCAACATCAGTTTTCATGTCTTGATAGCTGTCAGAACTCTCTTGCTTGCCATAAGCTGCATGTCTAAAAACATCTTGCTGCAACATGGGTTTCAAACAATGGCAGTCATCTTGAATACAGATTTGACATGTTTGTGAGTTTGACCCTACAACAAAATTTCTTCTTGGAACTTTCTCAAGTGCCTTCATGGTTGTAGAGTTTTCACCATAAGGTTGAACATAGCCTAGAACAAACTTCTTAGGCATTTCCTCAACTATAATAGGCTCAATCATGCCTTGTGCACGTTTTCATAGATCCTTGCCTTCATAGCCGATTTTTAACATCAATTTGGACCCTATACCTCTAGTGTGTTTTTCAAATGAACCTACACATCTATCCGAAGACGAATTTGAAGACAAACTTGAGTGATTTACCTCTGATTCAAGCATGTGTTTGGTTAAGGCCTCTTGGGCATGATGGAGCTGTATCGCCATCTCATTCATTATTTGAAGAAGTCCTTCTTTATCTTGCTTCATAGCAACCAATTCATCATGAAGTCTAGTGCTTTCCCTTACATCTTCATACATAATTTGTACCATATCCTTCAGGATGTAGAAGTCCCACTTCATCTCTTCATCAAAGAGTCTTGCAAAGGAGGAGGATTTAGAAACCTCACTTGATGAAGTTGTCATCATTATGTAAATGAATTAAAGAACTTCAACAACAATTCACAAAGCTTCAATTTTTTTTTTACAAGGCTTCTTAACCATTTGGCTATAGATTCAAGCTCTTTTCTGCAGCTTGTATCTCTTCTTCAAGAAGCCTCTTTTGCAAACAATCCCTCTTGTGATTCAAGTGTTGCCTTGAGGTCCTTTTGGTAAGTAGAATAATTTCAGCCTTCTTCCTTCTTGTCCTCTTCTAGAATTAGCTAGCAATAGCTCCCCTTCACCTCTAGCAAACTAAAACTTGTAAGCATCAGTCAAATTGCAAACAGTTAAATTCTTTGCACTGTTAAATACCATTCAAGTCAAAAAAGCAACAAAGCAACCTTGTGGTCTATCAAGAAAGAAACCTAGTGCTCTGATACCACCTGATCTAAAATGGGTGGCTGACTTGTTGTGTTAGGCAAGCACCTCCCACTCAATTAAAAAAAATAAGATCTTGGTTATACTTTATTGTGCGGAATTGAATTCTTGATTCAGGTGTATGTGTTTTAACTGTTTTAAAGCTTTATGTGTGAGGAATTAAAAAATTTTTTTTTGTTGATTAAAAGCAAGTACAAAAATCATAAATTACAGCAAATTAATCATCAAAACATAACAAAAAATATAATAAAGGAATTCACCCGTATGTCTTGGGCTACGTCTCCTTGAGCCTTCGTCAATTACCTTGGCTCTTTGTGATTAAGATGTAAAATTTATTTTACAAGTTTTAACTCAACTCCAATGGTTTTTTGGACTGTACCAATGGATTTATAATACCATTATACCCCACGATTGACTGCTAACTCTCTACAAATGGACCTAGGCTCCCTTGGGCTTGACCTCTTTTGTCGGTGTCCTTAAGCTTCTCTAAGATTATCTGTGGCACAAACTCTCTTAGAAGTCATTTTCTGTCACTAAAATTTTTTATATTCACTCCAATGCATATCATTCATCCAAAATAGGTTGTTCATTTGCTCAGAATGATCTTTGGCTCCCCAATCTATGCCTCCAACTCTTGGTGGCACTGGGCTCCCTGAAACTTCCATATGGCTTCTTTGGCTCTATAAGTCTCTAAATGGATCTAAACATCCCTCCATTGGATTCATAATTTCCAAAATAGTCATAAATGACTATTCATTTTCTGAAATTGGCCTCTAGCTGCTCTGGCTATGCCTCCAACACCTAGTGGCACCCTGTGGCTCTAGGGTCAATGAAAAATTCCCTGTAGCATCTCGGCCTTCAGAAGTCTCCAAATGCTTCTAAAAAACCCCATAATTGGATTTATAGGGTTCAAGATATCAATAAATGACTATTGGTTTCCTGAGAATGACCTCTGGTTGTCCCGGCTAGGCCTCATTCTCCTGCTAGCTCCTGGTGACCTTAGTGGCCCTTGGAAATTTTCTGAAGAAAAATCATGCTCATAAGTCCTTAGCTAGCTCTGCAAACCTGACCAATGACTCCAGAATGCTCCAATTAGCTAAGAATGACTCTTCACTCACTCATAATGGTCGAAAATTGAGTCTCCTACTCTTTTTCCCAGTTACACCTAGGAAAGCTCCACTAAAAGTGGAGGACTCCACTTAACTGGAGTCAAAATAGTTCCTCTGCAAAAAATGGTGTGCATTTCCAAATCACTGCCGAATTTAACTGCAATATTAAATGTTAGCGGTTGGGGTGGCCACAAGCCAACCCCAATCATTGGCCTGACCATAATGGTGAGTGGAACTATAAGCAGTAACCCTGGTGGTTAGTCAGAACTCCGGGTTAAACAATGTGTTAACATAATTGTCAGAGAAAACTGCAGTGATGGCATTTAGTGTGGCCATGTGACAACTCTGAAAATTTTGGCAGGATGTGGGTTGGAGGTTAGTTGACCGCGCGAAGAGTTGACGGTGACCGTTAGCATGTGACAACATAACATAATATGCAGGCGGATTTTTTTACTGTCGGAGGTTACGTTTATGTCACGGTTGCAATGTTATCGTAACATTTCCATGTTACAAGTCCAAAATCAGGAAGATGAGATCTATTCGGTCGCTCAGATTTGGTACACTTTTCAACACTTTGAAATTTGAGCTATCACTTAGGTCATGATCCAAATCTGATCATCCAAGATGACCCTATCATCCGGAAGCTGAAATTAGAGTTGAGGGAAAAACAGTAGCAATTTGATGAAAATTGGGTTGCTGCGCCGGCCCTTGTGCCAGCCCAGAGATTTTCCAGATTGTAGGAGAGACGGACTATTCAGATGGAAATCGGCACAATACGCCGACGAGAGCACTTTTTGGATGAGCGAATGAATCCATGGGTGGATGTGGCCTTGCAACTCTCACAAACCATTGATGGAGCCCTCAAAACTGTGCAGCTAATCCAAAGAAGCATCATCTTGGCTGCCGAAGGACCAACCACAACAAAATTGGTTGAATAAGCACAAAGCGGTGTAGCACAAAGTGCTAAAATCCTCTTGCCATTTCAACGTTCCGTGCAGGAGCTCAAAGACAACAAGAAGATGGACTAGAGTGACTCAAGATGAGTCACTAGGTTGTGTTGGGGGCATGCTGGAGTAGGGTCCCCTGGGGTAAAGTGATTTTGAGTATTTTTGGTTAAGTTTTTTTTTATACGTGTTGCACGTAGATGTAAAGGCACTTTGGGGTGATCAAAGTCCCTTAATCATTCTAACAAGTAAAAGGAAAAACCATGAGTCTCAAACCATCGTTTGAGACCATGGTATGTGCGTGTTTGGAAAGATATAAATATGTAAGATTCAAGTTGATTCGAGTAAGATATATTGATGAATGTATGGATGTTATGTTATATTTATGTTTTGATCTAAGTTTGAGTTGGTTTGTTTTAGTAGAAAGGCTCCTGTTGGCTGTGTGTGCAGAGACCTAGTCTTGAGCTGTGTGCACAAACTCTGTTGTTGTGTGCACAGAAGGCGAAAGATTGTACTGATTTGAAGATATCTTAATAAAGAAGAAAATTTTGGCGAACTCATACTTGTATATTATTTTTGTGGTTAACTATCTTAGATTTTTTATGTGCGCTATGTGTTTCTTACAGTAATTCTAGATCTGGATCCATGCTATTGAATGTGTATTTATTTCATTAAATGATAAGTTGAATTGAATTGCATCTGTGCGCAATTATTATTCTGATTTAACTATTAGATCCAAATTGATTATAGTGATCCATTCTGCGCAAGTCTATATTGAAGTAAGGGTTAATTCTGTAATGATCTGTGAATTCACAAGGGTTAAGTTTGTTTATTATTATTTGGGCGCATGAAACTACTTTACTATTTAAGGGTTTATCTGCAAGTAGATCTGGTTTCTGTGAAGGGTTAGATATGATTGAAATATAATCTGTTATGCATATGCATATTTGTTAAGGGTTTTATCTACGCTTAGACCTGGTTTCTTGATAAGTTATGCACAGACGGATAAGCATTAAGTAAGGAAAAACACACAGGAAACACTCCCTCAGGGTGTGGAAACTTGGTTCCAGCACCCCCCCATACTTCTTCAGGTGATACTTTGGTCTGTGCAAGAAGATCACTACTGAAAGGGCCAATAGTTGGAGGGTTTTTTTGATTACGCAGAATACTCCAAACTTGGGTGAGGACCCCTTAAGCCAAAAATATATAAGGTGAAGCAAGCAGCAAATGGGAGTGTTTAGAAACAAAAGGCTAGATTTGTGGCCAAGGGGAATAGAATACTAGGATACATTTCCTCCAGTAGCAAGGTACTCTTCAATCATATCTATTCTAGCACTTTCAGTGTAGATGGGATAAAAAATACATCAGATGGATGTAAATACATCCATCTTCAATGAAATGATTGAGGAAGAGGTTTAAATATAGTGTTCAGAATAATTTGAGACCTTTGACAGAGATTTGCATGTGTATAGACTCGAGAAAGCGTTATATGGACTGAAACAAGCACCGCATGCTTGGTACACTAGGATTGACAACTATTTCACTGGGTTGGGCTTCACCAAAACTAAAGCAGATGTGAACCTTTACAATATTGTGGTTGAAGGTAAATTATTAATTATAGTATTATATTTCGATTTTTTAATTATAACATATGATGAGAAGCTGATAAAATCTTGCAAAGATGATTTGGAAAGATAATTTTAGACAAAATACATGGGGCTCTTGCATTATTTCCTTGGTTTGGAAATTTGGCAATGAGATGGGGAACTGTTTGTCTCTCACGGAAAGTATGCCAATGAGATACTGAAGAAGTTTCACATGCAGAGAGACAAACCCATGGATACTCCTCTAGCAGGGAATTAGGGGAAGGAAGATACTACTTTAGGTGAAGTGGTAGAAGATACCATTTACAAGCAACTTGTGGGTTCACTTGTGTATTTGGTGAACACTCGATCGGGCATGTGTTATGTGGCTAGCCATCTTAGTCAAGAAATTGTTAAGCCAACCAAGCCCTATTGGAAGGCATCCAAACATGTGTTGAGATACCTTACAGGCACCACTCAGTTTTCTCCTTGGTGTAGGCGGACAGATGGAGTGAAGTTACAAGGCTTCACATATGTAGATTGGCAGGAAGTCCATCTTGCAGGAAGAGCACATCAGGTAGAATCTTCAGTATTGGGTCAATAACAGTTTCTTGGTACAATAAGAAGCAGAGATCAGTTGCACTTAGTTTAGCAGAAGAAGAGTACATGGCTTCCAGTCAAGCATCTTGTGAGGATATCTAGATGAGGAAGATCCTTGTTGGGTTTTTCGGTCAACATATGGATCTTAGAGTGATTTACTGTGACAACCAGAGTTGCATCAAACTCTCAGTTAATCTAGTTTTCCATGATAGGTCCAAGCATATCGAAATTTTCTACCATTATCTAAGAGATTGTGTGCAGAGGTGGATCATGATGCTAGAGTACATTCCTAAACAGGAACAAGATGCAGACATCTTGACGAAGGAACTGTCAAGAAGCAAATTCAAGTTCCATAGAAGCGGGATTGGGGTATCAAATGATCCCTTTCTTTCTGAGAGGGAGTGTTGAAGATGGCACCTAGAAATATTCTAATTTAATTTTCCCTTGAATTAAATTAAAATAAAATAAAATTGTAATTTCACATCACATGACAACTTGTACGAGTTAACTAAGTTTTTTTTACTTAGTTGGTTTAGTTAATTTGAGTTGAAGGTCTAACTAGTGAGAGGTCAAAGTGTGGAAATTGAACTTGAATCACATGTAGTGATCAATCAGATAATTGATAAATCAGTTATAAATAACTCATGCATTTCATATCAGAGAAAGACCTAGTTGAGATTAGAGCTCAATGGTAGTATACTATCAGTTGTATAATCATACAAATTGTACAAGTGGTGCATGAAGTTAGAGGAAGGCCCTATATGTACTGTGCAATTCATATTGGGAATTTCCCTAATATGACAGGGGCTACTTACCCAAGGAAACAACACAAGGAAATAGGGATCCTGGCAGACATAAAATTAGTTAAGTATTAGCCTAAGGTTATCTAGGAAGTAGTGAGAATGATAGAGATATTGCATTGGTTTCTCTGGTTGGAGAAAAACATTGTAATATTCTCATATTTTCTGACTTATGAAATATACAGATAGCGGGGTTTTTAGCTAAATCTTTCCCTAGGAAATCATTGTGTAGTGTGTGATTGAAATTCTTTCTCTTGTATTCTTTGTGATTTTACGATCATAATTGGTTTCCACAATTGGTAGAGTATATTCAAGTCTATTTTTTAGCATATTACAATTAGCAGTTTGAATCTAAACGGAATTTCTACATTCTTAACTGTTCATCGACCATTTCAAAAAAAAATTAAATTGTACAATTTGTACTAAACCCAATTCATACGGTCATACATCGACAATTACAGGGTTTTTGTGATTGCACAGTCATACAATTACAGGGTCGTAAGATATAGAATTAAATTGGTTGTGAAATTAGTGTGATCATTATAAAAATCATTGACTACAATACCTACTTAACCACCATTGGTACCCACAACCATACTGTTATATATTAGCGATCATCATTCGTACAATTAATTATCAGTCAACCAAACCATACACATAAAATAGTCACATGACCATATATATAGTCGCAACTCTTCTGTTGGCGAGGAAGAAGGTCTCTTGGGCAAGACCTAGGTTGAGGATGGAGGCCAACAAGTTTTTACGTAGTAGTCTAGCACAACGCCGACATTTTCACTCTACTCCTAAGAGCAGAGAGTCTCACCCGAGGTGTGTCGTGACCTTAGTAAGATTAGGATCAGATCAGGTATCGATCAAGCATAACGTATAGAATAAAGCAGATATAATTGAGTGCTCCGAATAGGTGTAAATACTCCGCAAACGATAATACTCATGAATGTATTCAGGACGAAAAAAAACATTTAAAGTAACCCAAACATTCAACTTAACCAGAGACACATTACAGAACTCAGGACATCAAACCCAGATCATAATACATTGCATTAACAACAAGGGACAGTTACATTGCTCCTTAGAGCGATCCTGGCAGGACTAATTACAAGATTATCACATACAATAGAGCAGAATGAATAGAGAGAACAGAATAAATAGAGCGAACAGAGCTTTCCTACGACTCCCTTCCTCTGATCCCTACTGTGCCAACCTCATTTACGCTGGCCAACTGCCTATTTGTTCCTTTGCCAATGCGACTATCAGTTCTCCCTTCCTTTCCACTTTGCTGTTTTCTACATCTCCCTAATCACTGGGAGTTCCACTGTTTGTTATTTATCGCTCCCTTCTGCCATCTGTGCCTATTTCCGCAACAACTGCGCCACCTGCTCCTTAGCTGTTCGCAACCGTGACAGCTCTCTGTCTACCGTGGTTGCACTCTTCCACCTATTATCTGTGACTAAAAACTGTTTAACATCAAAGCAAGGGCCCCAATAGGCCCCAACCACATACTATTGACTTGTCTCGAGTCAATTTATTTTTGCTTCCTCGGTCTCCATCGGTCCGCTTGCCTCTGTGACCGGCCCTATCTTCTCTTTTTCCTCTCCTTGTCCAAACAAGGGCCCCAACTTAGGGACCTTGACCTTTTCCAACGCTGATGCTTTGAGTTCTTTGAAGTTGGAAATGGCCTGTTACCATCCCTGCATGAGCATGTCTGTCTCTGTGGTGACTTTTTCTGCTTCTTTTCCCCTGATATGGTCAGAAACTTACTGAATATGTCCTTAATATTAATGTTGGCCTCAACAACCATTTTCTGCATTGTTTGGGCAGTAATCTTGACAAGCTTCCTTAGTTCCCACAGGGCCTGTTTGGTTGTTGCTGAATTTTCCTCAATTTGTTGTATCTTGATCTCCAGCTCTTCCGCTTGGTTGTACAATTGGTTAAGTCCATCGGGGTTTGTGGCCTCTTGAATTTCCTTCAATACCTATTGCAGTTGTACTGAAATCGTCTGTGACTTCATAGTCAGCGAGGTTGAACACTCAAGTATATTTTTTAGAAGGTTGTATGCTTCCTTCACTGTGGTGCTCAGAGTTTCCTGCATCCCGGTTACTTGGTTCTGTCTTTCTGTGATTTTCTCTGTGTAGATGACCGCTAGATCTGGAAGCATGGGCCTGGTCGCTAACGCTGCTTTCAATTCTTGAGTTTCCTGGCCGATATTAGAACATGCTATCCTGATGTGAATGGATTGCTCGACTGGGTTGCCAGCTGATATGTCGACTGGTATCTGGTCGTTGTGATCCGTTACTATGGACCAGAGATCCCTGAAATTCTCTGTCACCTTTTCCATTTTGTCCTGCAAGTTATCTTTCTCTATCTTCAACTGTTCACGCTATTGAGTAAGCGCAATGATCTATATCTATTGTTGCTAAAAATTTTGCTGGAGGTCGGTGTGGAGACCTTCGGCCTGCTATCCCACCGGCTGAATAAAACTATAGAACTGTGTCATTCCCCAAGTCTGCATGCTCTCAGTCCTGGTCATATCTTGATTTGGCGGTCTCTCTTGGAGTGGTTGACCACTTGCTATGGACCTGGCTGAGTGTTCCTATGGTGATTTCCGCTGTGTCAGCTGCAGCGGCGGATTATCAGGGTTACCCATGCTTGGGGGAGGTTGCATCTGGTGGAGTATCAAGTTTTCTTGCTGAAACGGGTTCAGCTCTTTAGGCGAGGGTTTCGTATCTATAGTAAAGGATTTCCCTAGACTTAAAATATCCTGAACAGTGACCTGTTCAACAAGGGGTTGGTTAACCTCAAGTACCAGTGTTGTACTAGAGTTAACTTGCACCTCGTTGTCTCTGTTTGTTTTACCCTTTACTCTGATTGGGTCTGAGATGGTGGCTGATGTGGAGGGAGTTCGGGTTGAATGGTCTTTGGAAGTGAATGATGCGTGGGGTGATGAATGGTGAGTGCGAGGTGGAGATGTATGAATATTTTAAAATGAGTAGGGGTTGAACACAGGTAGATCTGGAGTTACCTGGGGTTTTGTCACTGGCTCTTCCTAGATTGGGGCTCCCATGTCCATTGGTTGCACTTGATCCTCCCCAGTGAGATCAACAACCTGGCCAGACATTGTAACTTTTGCCTTCTTGGCCTTTGGTGTAGCTACGGGTGGCTTTGATGGTTTACTCTTTTTGATTGGAACTATGGTTGTTGCCGGTGGTGAATTAAACAAGCTAGGCAGTATGGTCGTGACTATGGGGGCTATTGTGGAAGAAGAGGTAGAATTGGAGGCCTGAAACTCTGTAAAAGTTGGAAATGATTGAGAATCACTGGTTAGAGTTTGCATTACCCAGTTAAATCTTTGTACCTTTGTGTTCATCTCCTCGATGATGGGTTTCAACTGCAGTCACGACACTGGCCATTGTTTCATCTAGCGTTTCCCCTGGCAATGGATCTGGAAACATGCCATCAAATGAATAGTTATATACCCTGCTTCTGACCCCCATTCCCACCCCTGGCCAGGAACATACTTCGATGTGGAAAGCTCTCTCATCAATTTGAAACTTCAATGGTCTCGTTTTGAAGGTCGATTCCAGCACACATGTTGGTTTGATGTAGGTTTGCCTATGGCTGACTCCAAACCATATCTGCACAGAATAATTGTAGAGCAAGCTCTTTGGGATTCTTTGTTGTGTCGCCATTACATCGACCATATAGCTGTACCAGAACTTGAATTCCTCTTCGTTCACCTCCTTGGTGCCGGGGTTCCCTGACGCCTTCTAGGGTGTGAATTTCATTGCTAACGGTTGACCTATTGTGAGTTCCACAGGCTGTCTGATTCCAGGGAAAGTCCATTTCCACATCGCCAATGCCATGATAAGGTAACCATAGATGAACCTAGTTGCTCTCTTGTAGTTATCCTCACAAGATTCAAATAGCTCATTCAGTAAAAACGAAAACCAATTTAATTGTTCCCCCTGGATACAGTGCTCCGCAACTAAGATGGTATCAACTGTACACTCACCCTTTGTATAATGCCTCATGGTTTTACTTGCAACTAAATAACAGGCGAATTTGACTGTTGGCTTGTTTATAAGGTCTATCTTTGCCCCTTTTCCTCCTCTCTTAGTGTCATATTTCTTGTATTAATCACCATCTCCTACCTTATTCACCCTCTTTGACACATTTTGGAATGCCATGGAGACGTCTCTACCTTCTTGTGATAGCCCTGTCAGCGTGTGAATATCTTTCACGTGAATTGGTATTTCTTTTCCTAGCCACAACGACCCATTTTGGATCCTATTCAGTAGGAAATTTTTGCACTACATCGCAGCCCCTATGGTTCCAAACACTGGAAGATTTCTGAGGTTCAGTATGGTTGATTGTTGAACACCTCTAAAGTCTGGGAGTACTCTTGTTGCTTCTTGTCCTGCTTTAGTGGAATATTTTTCCATATAGATTTGTTTCTTCATCGCTGGGAATTGGAAAGAATCTGTCAGGTCTATGTTGATCAATGACGCGCTATCATATTTCCCCACCAACGACTCCATCTTCTGGATTCTCTCGTCCAGCTCCTGCTCAATGACTGTTGGCACTACCTTGGTCATTTTTTCTCTTCTCTGGTATACTCGCAAGGCTACTCCCTCTCTTCCTTGTAAATTCCTGCCTCTAGATATTCCCTCTGGACTTCTTCTGATGAAGTTTCTCTTGCTACTTTTGTTGTTTCTAGTTCTAACTTGGAATTCTCTGACATTATCATGCTTTATTTCATGCAAGTTATGCAATTAACTAGACCCATAAGGTTGATAAGACCCCATAACTAATTAATTTTCCCTGCCTTCCCCCGTGACTATAATCATGTGATTAGTTACCATGATGAGATGGGTTCTGACAAAGCTGACTGTGACTTCAGGAATTGGGCAAACGTGATGGGTAATGATTATGGCCTAATATGGAAAATTTATTGCGGTACAGATGATGCTAATTATGGCAATTACTTCTCAAATCTCGATAATCCTATGGACTGACATGGGTAATATGAGTCATGCTGATGGAATGATATTTGACACGCTTGTTCTCTAACATGGATGACACGTTGGACACTACCCTCGCCCCAAGCACAATCAGTTGTGTTGCGGTCTCCGCATCGCAAATCTGAGTTTTTTCTGTTATTGGATTTTTCTTTATTGGGATTTTAATCTAGGCTCTTCTCGGGTGTGAGAGATTTATTGACTCTATCTATTCTAATCTACCCTACTGACTCTTCTCGGTTGCGAGAGTTATTGAAAATTGAAATGTAGAACTTATTCATGATATGGCTTCAGGCATGCGCCATTCACCCATCCTGGTAGTATCTAGCTGTCCAGTTGTGCTAACCGAACTGCTCCTAAATCTCAGATTTCAATTACATGGTATGATTCCAACCAATGCATTCTCAGTTTACCTGGGAACTTCTGGAACTTGCTGTCGTAAAGTAAAACTTTTCCACTAACCATGAACGTTTTGTGCTTGATATGGCAGTCGTGCCAAGATTTTTGTCTTTCTTTCTAGACAGTTTACTGGAACTCTACTAGAAACCTTTCTTCTTCCATCTCTTGTAGCTCTCGCAATTGATCTTTCAGTGAGTCTTCCTCTGATAAGTGAAGTGACGATGCAATTAGGAGGCTCGGTATGAAAAACTTAGCCAGTACGACTGCATCCTTTCCGTACACCAGCTAGAATGGGGTATGATTTTTTATTCTTTTGATAGTTGCTCTGATGCCCACAATGTTGTTGGTATACGTTCGTCCCGGTCATCTCGTTAAATGTTGAAAATATTCGTTAGACCCTTTTCCAGAATCTTCTTGAATGCTTCTACTGTACCATTAGCTTGTGGATGGTACAAAATGCTTTTATGATGTTGTACCATGAAGTTTTCTAACAGAGATCCAACCGTTGCATTGATGAAATGCGTGCCTTGATCGCTTGTCAGACTTCTCAGGCAACCAAACCTACTGATGATATTTTCAAATATGAATCGAGCTGATGTTTCGGCTGTGTAATCCTTCACTGGTATCACCTCTGCCCACCTGGTCAAATAGTTTGTTGCAGTTATGATATACCTGGCCTGTGAGTGTCCTGCGATAGGTGAAATCGGTCCTATAAAATCAATTTCCCATTTCTCAAGTGGCTGCAGTTCTTTTACCAGGTGAAATGGTAGCTCGTCTCTATGTGATGGACGTCCCGTCCTCTGACATACATTGCATTTTTTTACAAATTTTTTACTTTCCATGTGTACTGTCGGCCACCATAAGATTACCTGCAGTATTTTCCTCGCCGTCGGTTTTGGTCAGGCCCCACATTCAGTCTCTCGGGTTTCACTATCACCTCGAAGGTGAACTCCTGAAACAATAGAAGCCATCTACAGATTCTTCCCTCTAAGACCAGTTTGTTAACTAGGTATTTTAAAGATGAATGGTTTGTGAAAAAATTAAACATACCTCCTAGTAGGTAGTGGCGGAAATTTTAAAGGGAATACACCATTTCCAAAGCTTCCCGCTCTGTTGTGGTGTAGTTCCTTTCTGCTGTTGATAACTTGTGACTTGCAAAATAAATTGGGTGATCAACTGAAGTGTCTCCTGGTTGAGCCAGAACTGCTCCAAGTGCGATGTTAGAAGCATCAATGTGGACATGAAATTGTTTGTCCCAATTAGGGTGAACCAATATTGGCGCACTTGCCAAATTTTCTTTCAAGGTATTCAAGGTTGTCATGCAATCTTCTGTCCAACTAAACTGCTTTGATTTCTGCAACAGCTTCTCCAATGGGGTTGTTATCTTCGCATAGTTGCAGATGAATCGCCTATAGTAGCTTGTGTGGCCTAGGAGTGACCTTAACTACTTCACAGTTTCTGGCGCCTCTGTGTTAATTATAACTGCCACTTTTGTTGGATCAATGCAAACCCCTTATTTGCATACAACATGTCCTAGCAGAGTTCCAAAAGATACTGCAAAGATGCACTTCTTAAGGTTTAATGAAATCTAGAGTTGCCTACATATGTCGAACATTATCCTTAATAACATTGCATGGTCCTTTAACAGGCTGTATAATGTCCAGTCATTCATATAGACTTCCAGGAATTTATGGATGTATTCCTGAAACACTGCTATCACAATTCGTGAAAATACTGTTGGTGCATTTTTCAGCTCGAATGGCATTACATGATATGAAAATGAGCCCCATTCGGTGGTGAAATTTGTCTTCTTCTTATCTTCTTCGGCTATCCTTACCTGATGGTGTCCTGAAAATCCATTCGTAAATGAATAAGCCTCATTCCCCGCAACATTTTTGAGAACCTCATCACTGAACGAAGTAGAGAATAGGTCATGTATGCACACATTCTTGAAGCTCCTATAGTCAACACAGACTCAAATTTCAAACTTATCCTTTTTAATTTGCATGACTATATGACTTACCCACTCTGCTTCTTCCACCAGGAATATCAACCCTGCCTTTAGCATCTTATCAATCTCTGCCTTGAATTTTTCTTTCACTCTTAGATTCAAACGATAGGGTCTGTGCTTGACTGGTCATGCGTCGAGCTTCAAAATTATACGCATCTCCCCCATGTCTCCTTTTATTCCTTTCAACTCCACTACTGAGGATGGGAACAAGGCTTCATATTCTTGTAGTAGATTAAATATCTCCTTAGTTGTCTCGGCATCCCAATAATCACCAATTGATGCAAGTTTGGGCTTTTCCTCTGTCCCATTGTTCATTTTCTTGGTCTTTAGTGGTAGCAGATGAATTTCTTCTGTCGTCGGGTCTTCTTTAATATCCTGCTCCCCCTCCTTTTCCTCGAAATACAGATGTCTAAGACCTTCTAGATCATCATCATGCATCTAGTTGTTTATCTTTTTGCATGCTACCGACTATCTAATACCTTGGTTTGGGAGAGGTTGTTCTTCCTCCTCCTGAATCTTCGGAAAGAAAAATACCCTTTTAATGGCCTACAATGCTTGGGTGACTAGTTCTATTTTTCCTTCAAATGAGAAGCATTGTGTAAATTTATCCACAACTGCTTGCCAAGTTTTGGTTCCTCTTTTCCTCTCTTTAGTTAGGTACCAAGCCTATGGAATCAAATCCAGTGAATCTATAAACTTGTGTACCCATAGCTCTTCTAGGTATCTTGCATTCTTCCATTAGTCCTCAAAATATTTCAAATGTTTTATGGGGTCTGAGTCCCCTTGGTATTTTTCAGTAAAGTGTGGTTCTTCTTCTTCCTTGAACCTGGCTTTCAATGCTACTGCAACTTTGTCCCATCGCGACAGGGAGTTGTGATGGTTGCTCCACCACCTTGCTGATGCAGATTGTAAAGCCATATCCATGAGTGGGACCCTATGGTCTGCTGGTACCTTATCTTCTATTATGGTAATAAAGGTATTTACAACATTCATATTTTACAAAGTTGGATAATCTCTTACCTCAGTCCCAATCCAATTGATCCTTCTGATGTTGGTGCATCTCCTTGTATTTGTCTCATATTCCCCCTATATCCAATCATACCAGGCTATCTCTGAGCCTAAGTCTGATCTTTGAATACTTCTCCAACTCACAAATCCCCCTGCTATTGGGTTGATATAATCTTCCCTTTTCCTTGCGGTCATTTTCTAAAGATGATCAAGAATTTGAGCATCTTCTCTGTTGTCAACGGATTCTGTGTATCGAGGACCTTGATATGGGTCAAGTGGTTGGGTGACCCTGACTTCCCTATCTTCAAAGATCATCAGTTCCTTCTTTAAATCTATTACTGCATAGTTTTCAAAAGTCGAGTCGATCCCCAATAATGCTGGATAGGGATCTTTATCCCCCATAATGTCTATCACCTCGAAGTCTATGTATGTCTTTACCCCCACAACATCGACTTCGACCTCCTCCAGTCTGCCTATGGGCACAATGCAGTACTATTTGGCCATATGGAGTTGGATCTGTGAATATGTCAGCTTCAGTCTTCCCAATGCTTCCCATGTCTTCCTTGGAAAAATATTGACATCTGACCCTAGGTCAAGCATTGTGTCCTTAATTTGGAGTCCCACAACTTGAGTGTTCACCCGAAATTATTTCACTGTCCTTATCTTATTTATTTTTACTCTCTGTATGTATTTCTGTGTTGCGTCATTTGATTCCTCTAGTCCTGTGGTCTCCTGCACCACCATTTCCAGGTTCTTCTTTAACTGTTCCAACATTGGCGCGTTGGTAACAATCTTTAGAAATAGCTAGAACCATTCTTCAATTGTAGTACTTGTACTAGCTTGGCTCTCCTTATCTTCCTTGGCCTATGGCAACTCAATGCCTTTGCTTCCCCCAAGTTGGGCAAATGTTTCCACTGCTTCTTTAAAGTATGCTTTTGTCTTTCTGGATTAAACATTAGCTTTGAATATGCTGGCCTTATCAATTTTATCAGGTATGTCATATGTGCATCTTCCCCAGTTATTTTTTCTCCTCGCGTCACTATGGCTACATTCTGCCTAGCTTGAGCCTCTATTATTCTTGGCTCTGCATTTACCAGATTTCTTCCTCTTTGTCTGGCTCTTTCTTCCCATATTTTATGAGCTCTAGGCAATCTTCTGTTGCGTGCATGTTAACTCTGCACTCAGAGCACCAAGGTCTTCTAGGAAGTGTACATTCCCTGGCTACGTGACCTTCTTGGTCACAGTTGTAACATTGTACTGGTCCTCTTCCTCCAGCTCGGCCTCCTCTCATGCCTCCCCCTCATCCCTTGGGAGCCTCATTCACTCTATATGAAGGCCTGTCCAATCATTCTGCTAATGCATACAGAGCCTTACACTACTCTATGTTGTGTATTGTGGAAGCACATAGCTCACAGTATATGTTGTTAGGAATGTTGGAATATTTCTACAATATTGGGCATAGTCGGGGTGGATGACCAATGCTTTTTCATATCTCACAATATTTAGTTGTGGCTTGATTCTTTTGCGCGGGGAACCTTGTGTACTAGTTTTGTGGTAGATATAATCCTTAGGTGTTTATCTATGCAACTCCTCCTACTAGCGGAGCTCCCTGTGCCCCTACTGCTGATGTCCCCACATTCTGGCCCCACAACCTTGGACATTCGATTACCATGTGTCCCTCCATTAGACAGTGTGAACACCATACATTTGCTCTTGCCGAACATCTCTTTCAAATTTTCTGTGAGGCTAGCTATCTGATGTTGTAACCCCAGTATGGAAGGGTCTTGAGCGGATTCTCCTCCTTTCAACTCTTGTGGATATCCCGCCATGGCCTCTATTTTCATAGCTTGCTCCAATGCGTCTTGTAACGTGTCGACATTTTGTTGTGTTAACGGAGTTCTTGTTAATAGAAGAAGGGCCATGATGAACCAATCTCTCTGATGGTTTGGATCGATTGGATAACTCAGTTTTCCAATCGCATCCTTGAATCTCCTCATTAGGTTCTATGCAGTTTCCCCCTCTCGCTGCTTGATCTCCCACATTGACAAACCTTGCTGATATGTTTGGGGTAACTTGAATTCCTTAACAAATTCTCTCTTTACATCATCTATCGTTGGGTTCTGATGAGCTTCAGACCACTTGATAAACCAACATAGAGCTCTCTCCCTGAGAGTAGTTTGAAATTCGATCAACTTACCCGCCTCTGGTGTTTGACAAGCCCTCTATATGGCCTCGCAGAGGTACCAGTGTTGTTCCACATCATCATTACCCCTCCCATAGAACTCTAATAATTGGGTAAATGATACTGCCATGCTTTCTTGTGTGGGTGTTATTAAAATGAAACCCCTGTTTCCCAGCTGTGAAATGGTATTACTAGCACTACTGCTAGTGTGTATTACTATTGTAGACTGAACACTATTCAACTTACTCAATTCCCGTAAATTAACAAAAATTTCACCTAGTGGCTAATAGAGTACCAGGGGAAGGTCGGGACTAGAGCTACTTGAACTTTGGTTAATAGAGTTACCTTGAGTTATGGGTGCCAGCCCCTCTCGGAATAGTTGCTCCATCACAACATGCAACTCCACATCGGACATCTCCTCGAGGCGCGCGTCCACTCCGTCGTACTTCTTTCCCTTCTCTGTTTGGGTTAGGCTCCTATACACCTGCCAAACTTCCTTGATGGTCCCTCCTATATCTTGGGAACCCATTTGACCTTCCATCTCCTTTGTCTTCTGAGGCGCCTTCTCCTTGTCCTTTCTATTACTTTCCTGCTTCTCCAAATCCTTCATCACCCTTTCTCGCCACTTCTCAGCGATTTGCGCCCTCCGATGTGCTCATTGTTATCTCAACCTACTAGAGGTCTCGACATCCATATCCCTATTTCCCTTTCGAACATACTTGTAGCATCTCTCCCTCAGCTCCTTCCCCCAGTACTGGAGGTTTAAGTCTCCATCTCAGATTTTTGAAACTACATCAATCCTTTGTATACCATCAAGGCTTTGATCCACAGCGGGATCTCCTTCAACAGCTCTCCGTGCAATCCTAACATAAATATGCCCTCCTCTTTCGAGAAATACTGGTAACACTCAGCTGTGAACTCCACTATGTATCCTTCCAAGGTATATTGCACCCAGAAATCTACAGCTCGGGTCAAATTGGTATCTAACCGATTGAGTGCTACCAGATCTTCGTGCAACCACTTGCGACAGACCTTTCGCGAGATTCCTTGGACTGAATTGGCCTATAGTCTCTGAAACCAGTTGTATATTTCCTCTTGAAACTTTCCCCAGAAGATCTCATAGATATCACTAGCAGATTTAGAGAATAGAACCCGATTCTTAACAACTTTCTCCCTATGTTGTCTCAACTCAGCTTGCTGTGCTATGAACTGATCTAGGTGGTTATCCCACTAGCTTCGTATTTCTCTCTCGAAGATCCGTGATACCATCATCTAGTTCCCAAATGGAATTTCAGGTCCTGACAACGGAACCATTTTTTGGTGAGGAAGAAGGTCTCTTGGGCAAGACCTAGATTCAGGATGGAGGCCAACAAGGTTTCCGAAGTAGTCTAGCACAATGTCGAATTTTTCACTCTACTTCGAAGAGCAGAGAGTCTCACCCAAGGCATGTCATGACCTTAGTAAGATTAGGATCAGATCAGGTATTGATCAAGCATAACATATAGAATAAAGCAGATAGAACTGAGTGCTCCAAATAGGTGTAAATAATCTACAAATGATAATACTCATGAACGTATTCAGGACGAAAAAATAAATTTAAAGTAACCCACACATTCAACTTAACTAGAGACACATTAGAGAACTCAAGACGTCAAACCCAAATCATAGTATATTGCATTAACAACAAGGGACAATTACATTGCTCCTCAGAGAGATCCTGGCAGGACTGATTACAATATTATCACATAGAATAGAGCAGAATGAATAGAGAGAATAGAACGAATAGAGCGAATAGAGCTCTCCTACGGATCCCTTCCTCTGATCCCTACTATGTGAACCTCCCATTTTACGCTAGCCGACTGCCTATTTGTTCCTTTGCCAACACGACTGTCAATTCTCCCTTCCTTTCCGCTCTGTTGTTTGTTGCATCTCCCTGATCACTGGGAGTTCCACTGTTTGTTCTTTCTCGCTCCCTTTTTCCATCTGTGCTTGTTTCCGCAACAACCATGCCACCTGCTCCTCAGCTCTTCGCAACCGTGACAACTCTCTGTTTACCGTGGTTGCGCTCTGCCACTTGTTATTCGCGACTCAAAACCGTTTTATTTCAAAACAAGGGCCCAAACATCTTTAAACACACGTTTTAATATTTTTGGAGAAAGGTGCACGATTTAGAAAATCAAATCAAAATATTAAAAAGGGATACTTCTAGAAAGGAATTTAATTGAATTAAGACAAGGAAATATATAAGGAGGGAATTGTGAAAGTTTTTCGAAAAAAAATAATTTTTATTGGTATATATATATATATATATATATATGCTAAAAATAAAGTTAGAGAGCTTATTATTAGTTAAGTAAAAATCTAAATAAAAGGATAAAATAATTAATTTAAGAGAATATGAAAAGGGTTATTTGGAAAAAAAAATATAAGTAGAATACAATTTTATATATTCAAGTCATATAAAATGGAATTTAAAAGGTGAATTTGAAGAATATTCTCATCGATAAAATATTTACGAAAGAAAAATGTATAGATATTCAAGGGGCCAATTATCATTGACATAAAAATATTGACAATGCAAAGAAAGAAGGGGAGATGTGTTCCACACAATAATCATTATTTTGGACTAAATGTCCATTTTGTTTAAACAAAGTTGGATATACATATATTAAAAAAAAATCAAATTAAGTTGTCCAAAATGTAGAAGAGTATTTAGTACCGAAGAGCGTCAAGGTAATACATAGACACAAATCAAAAGATTAGAGGAAGAGTCTACAAAGCTTTTACAAAAAATCAATGCTTCAAAAAATAAATATAAAGATATCGAAGAAATATTTTACAATAAGTCAAAAGAAAAGGATGAGGAAATTTTGTGCCTAAGGACAATAATAAAAAGTTACTCGAATAGATTAAGAAGTCCAAGGTTAAGAAGCAAAAATTCAAGCAAGAAAATGAAAATTCTAAGAATAAATTCAACGAGAATCTATCAAAGGAGGAATAAAATTTGTACTTAAAAACCCTTAATCAAAGGTTATTAAAACAAATAAAAATTTTAAAATATGAGAAAGATACTAAGAATGAAGTATGGGGAATCATAACCAAGCCCTTATTATGCAAATAAAGAATCATAAAAGTGACAAGAAATCACCAAATGACGAGTTAGAACAACTTCAAGAAGAATTATTGAAGTCTCCAGTCGTTTTAGTCCAAGTTGAAGATAAAGGAATAAATACTTATCTAGTCAATATCATAACTCAAGAAGAAGAGAAGCCTATATAAGTTGAAACCAATTCTGGTATTTTAGTTCAAAAAATGGAAATTCCAAGTATTTATTCAGTAACCAACTCAACAAAAAAAATACATAAAGTAAATCGGGAAACCAACACATACAGATTAGAGAAAGATCAAATTGCAAGAGCTCCTTATCGACATATGAATCACAAGAGAAAGAAACTAAAGTCGGTCTACATATTTGAATAATTCAGAACGGAAACAAAAAATTTATTTTCCAAGGAATACTGAAGTATACAAAATCTAGTCCTATGATAATGATTCATTGCAAATTTCCAGTGATTGGAAGATTCCAAAAAAGATTAATCTAGGATGGTCAGATTCATTCTCAGTCTGACAATTTGGTTTATCACTTAGAGCATCATATCATCTAGTATCAACAAAGTTGAAAGTTCAGAGGTGAGAAGATATTTAGAACAAGAAAAAAGGTCAAGTCCTTTCATCAGTAAGTTTTGAGGACAAATATTTTTGAATAGGAAGACAATGCTATGAATAAAATATGTATAAAATAATACAAATAACGTAAACAATAAAAACAATAAATGATGATTAAATAAATAGTAATTAGTTAATGAAGAGGGATGTCCCTTAGGACATGACAGTTGGTGAAGAGGTACTTTCCTAGGGTGTATAAGCAGGCCCTCATGCTTATGTGTAATCATCTCATCAATTATTTTATACAACATTCAATATACAATTACTTGTCCTACTATCGATGGTTGCGTCTTCCAAGTGTTTTTAATATTACTCCACTGCGTATATGAACTTTGTTCGTTACAGTTTTCTAGGTTTAGCATGAAGGTTTCTACCCTAGTTATGAACTTCTTGTTTTTCTTACAATTTTTGGGCCATAATTTATACTTGTAAGATTTTATTGACATCATTTCCACTAGCAATGTGATGTCAGTTACACATTCATACTCTTGTAGGAAATTTAAATTTATACTAATGGGTATATATCGTTTTTTCTTTCATAGATTTGAATAGCCAAATAATTAAGCTTGAAAATTAAATGTAGGGTATCAATTAGCTTCATGACCATTTACATAATTGGCTCTAATTTTTTTTTTTCCTGGTGGAATTTGTTCATAAAATTTCTAGTTGTCTAGAAAAATTGTTATTTCCTTGCACAAGTAATTAATTTAATATTTTAAAAGTTTCCTTTACAATTTCATTCTCTATTGTTCTATTAATGATGTAAATAGGGTTTCTAAAAAAAACCTTGACCATTCATGAGCTTCTATTTAATTATAATTATGTTGGCATTAAATCATTTCCTCGACTAGGCCATTGGTATATGTTACATGAGAAGAGTTGTAAGACCTTTTTTTCAGAGTGGGTATTATATAAGCCCTATTGTAATTTTTCTTGAGGGCTTTAAGCCTGTAGGCATGCTCACACATCTTCTTTTAATATTGGTCATTTAACTCCCATTCAGGGATTTCTATTCTTATAATGGTTATAAATTCCTTCTTAATGAAATTTATTCTTTTGATCATAAAACTTTGTTTTAATTTTAGGGTTATGGTGTGATGTCTTGGAATGATACTCTTTCAGGTAATTTTGGACATTGGGTCTTTTGATTACTTTTCATTATTCCATTTCGATTTAGGGATCTCTAACAGACTTCTAACTTAGAATTTTATTCTTTGATACTTGGAGGTAGCATAAAATATTTCAGGGAATTTGGAAACCTTTTTTTTTACTTTAGCAAGATAGTTTGGTGTTTTTCCCATGTGCAAGAAACTCTTGGCATCCTTTGTCTAAGTCTAATGTCCTTGAATCCTGGTTGTTACATTTCTTTTGTGTGACTTCTTTGTTCGAGGAAAATATGCCAAGGTTCCTATCTTTTTATATTCAATGCATAAAATATTTTGTCACAATTACTTCCTATTACGAAGTTTATGTTTTATAAGCTTTGTGCCTCACTTGTAACTCTATTAAGTTTATGTTTTATAGGCTTTATGCCTAACTTGTAACTCTATTAAGTTTACGTTTTATAGGCTTTATGCATGACTTGTAACTCTATTAAGGGTACCCTTGACCCAAAACATTGAACAATTATACTTTATTTATTGTTATCATGGTTGTTTCTGACCAATACTACAAACCTAGCAGTGTAATCATTATAAATGAACACATTTTGTTTAAATACTTTTAATTTAATAAATATATATGTTTTCCTCAAACATTATTATATTTATATCTCTATATTGTTTATTTAAAATTTCTACTACACATATTATAATGAGTGTGTGTGTCTATTGTTTATCTTTTCAAAAAGGTAATTGTAGAATTGTTTTTATATGCACTATAAGGGTTAATTATCCTAGGGTTATACTTTTAGGGATTAATTTCACTTGTTCCTTGTTTATTACTAAACTCTTCAATTCTTTTTAAACTCTTGTAAATTAATTTTACCATAAAGTTCTCCATATGTGTAACTTAATTTTTCATTATACTATCCCAAAAGTAACTTTTTTTTGGTTTAACACAATTGTTTCATAGTGTCTGTCATACTATATTGTTACGTGAATACACTACTAATTACTATATTTCACTCTATCTCTATTTGTTAAGGTTATATAACTGTATAGCCAATATACATATAGAAGAAAGTACAATAATTATAGGCTAGCCAAGGCTAACTATCAACATCTCATTTATTTATATTTATCATACTAATATTTTGAACTTTGTTAGATAAAATTTCTACCGAACAAAAAAATTTCTCGACTGGTGCAAATTTTTGGGGAAAAACTTTTACCCCTGGCCAAGAGGGCCAAAAAGAGAAAACAAACTAAAATCTAAAAACAAATTGTAGACGTAGAAACCATACATTTACAACAAACTATGAACAACAGTAACAAAAACAACTACCATACAACAAACTAATTAACATCATAATATACTAGAACTTTGTATCACATTATATTGTTGCCATAAATACATAACACTATATTGTACTCGAACCCAAATTTCATTTTCCATTAACAAATAACAAGAATCTGCATAGGATGCAGGCCTCCCTGCCATGGCAGCAAGGAGGTTGCACTGCATCTCACAACTCTTCACACAACCTCCAAATGCTACATAACACTCAACAGATTGAGCCTAACTCTCTTTTAGCTCCCCATACAAAAACCCCTAACCCTAAACCTAAGAGGGAATATTTCAATGTTTTTAATAAAAATATATCATAACAGTTTTTCCCTCCATTGCAAATGCTCATTACATAGAATTTACATGTAATTTGATTTCATTTACATGCCTTTTACATTTCTTCTTATATTTACATTTAATATTATTCGAATGGACACATTTGATCTCCAATAGCCCCCCTGCACAGATCCTGGCTCATCCCGCTAACTTGTTGTCAGTGCACAAACCCAAGCCACTTATGAATGTTGAACTGCAGGCTGCTCCCTATCCTCTACTTTAATATGTGCCCTCTCCTTGCGCACCTCTTCCTCTATCGGTGCCCCAACCTCCTACTTGCATGACCCCATGTCCTCTCTTCTTCTGTGGGCATCCCAACCTTCTCCGCTTGCAATACCCCACTATCTCTCCTTCTCTACTCTACTCTAACTATTGCAGCCTGCATTCATCTCTCTGCTACTCTCCCTTCTTCCATTATCCATGTCCACTGCATCTACTTAGGCTTTGTCCTTTGTCACTTGCTGGTGTTTTAGGATTTTGAAATTCCTACTGGGTTAGAGTCTTCGGCTATAAACGTTTTTGTCTCTACATATTTTGTTGTTCTGGGATAGCTGAAAAAGAAATGTCCTAGCTGGTTTGCATAGGAACAACTACGCAAAGACTTAATAAAGACTTCACATATCCTCTTTCTAAAACTTCATTTATATGCTTCCTGGGTCCTTAATAAAATTAATACAAGAGAAAATAGGCATGTAAGAAAAAATTAAATTTATAGGTTCTTTTATATTCTAAGCTCACCTAGCACATTGTTTTTCACAATTCCAAATCTGTAATTGAGTTAAATTCTTCGAAAGTGCTCTTTTTTTTTAAAACAAAGAGAGTTCTAATAAGTAACTAGATGTGGTGAATGTATGAAAATGGGATCATTAGACATTGACTCACAACATGACTCAACTCCTCAAAATTTCAACACAATAACTTTTCCCTGGAAGTCCATGGACTGTCTGCATCCATATTGATCCCACTTGAAAGCCCCCAAATTGTTTCAACCACTCCAATAGAATTTGATCCTACAAAAAACCCATTAAAAACACAATTCAAACTATGTACATTTCAACACCACAATATTTCATTCATCAAGTTTTTTTTTTCAATCATAAATTAGAAAGAAAACAAGGAATCACAAATCGATCCTTGTTACATGAAAAATTGTGCAACCATTGAAATATTGTTGGTGTGCAAGTGAGGTTGAAAGTATGGCTTGAAACTACACAACATGGTTTGTAGGAGGTACTCTCCTGGTCACTCTTGTCGCATTCTCGAACCCTGCATGGCCATGGCTCTACGTGGTATCATTTTTCCTCTAGGTTTTCTTATGCATTTTTCTGCGCACTTTTATTTCATGTACAATTATCACATTTGGATCTTAACATGTGGTTTTATTTGACTGCAGGTGGCCACGAATCTTAACCATATTCCAATATCTCGAGCAGGTGAACAAAACTAGGGATATCTACTCCACTTTTTCAAGTATACAATAGCAGTGTCGGACGAAATTCATTTCAAGCCGATGATCCACATGGTGAAATTTTTTGGTGGCTTTATGCTTATATACATTTCTAAAAAGTTCCATGGCTCCACTCAAATTTCCGTCCTTAAACGCAGTCCCCAAATTCTCGATAGTGGCACTGATTTTAAACTCCACCAAACAAGAATGGCATGGGACAACACTATCACATGTGTCACAATCATGGGAGAGTACATTGGATTTACATGGCCTCTACTCCAAGTCACGACCATCCTTGAGTTATCCTTTTGTGCGTGATTGTGAATGATGTGTATGTCCCCTAGTCAACATTCATCCCTTTGTGCAACATCAATTCTCTCATTTTCTTCATTATAGGATAAAGGAACTCACCCAAAGATAAAATCCCAATTAAGAAACCAATATAAAATATTCCGCTCACCGTTGCCCCTGTTGAACCCTCCTTTTTCGCATGCTTGATTCCCCATCGCTATGACTATTGATTCCTCCACCATCTCATGCTTCTTTCACTTCTTATTCTTTCCTGAAATTATTGACATGGATGGGCTTGAAATTGTGGTTCTCAAATGCAAGCTGAAAACCCCTCTAGAAACAAGTAATATTTTCTCTAATTTCACTATGATTTGCTGCATTTTCTCCAGGTTATTAACAAACATTAGGAGTTGGGTAAGACCAAGCCATACCCTCTTTACATAGCCACCTCCTTTATAATTTTTTCAAGCCCTCCATGTCTAATATCCCTACGACTAACAAAACCATTTTAGTGGCATATATCTTCATAAGGAAAAAACTAAAAAAACCTCACGATGAGGTGAAGCCTCTAGAACCATAGAATTAACCACTAAACCCTGAAGGGTCTAGTCACCATTAAGAATTCAGCCATAACCCAGAAATATTCAAGCCAATAAATTTACTTATATTTTGTTCTTCTTGAAGCTACAAGTTGGTCATGCCCATAGCCTCTCTTAGGCCACAATTTCCTTTGCTTGGGCTTATCTTCACCCCTGCCACCACCTGGCTTAATAGGGAACCAGGCATTTCCTAGTTGGTGGATTCATTGGTTAAAATTTCTACCCAACAATTTTTTTTCCTAGCTGGTTCATTGTTTTGGGAAAAAACTTCTACCTTCTCACTAGGAAGGCCAAGAAGAGAAAAAAATATAAAAGCTAAAGTTAAAATATAGACATAGACACCATGCATTAACAACAAACTAACAAAAGCAGTAACAATAGCAACCACCATACAAAACTAAGTAACAATAGAATATGCCAACACATTGCATCACATTATATTCATACAAATAAAATGCCTATTGTTTCCATAAATACATAACCCTATAATGTAATGGAACACAAATTCCATTTTCCATTATAGAACATGAATATACATAAGATGCAGGCCTCCCTACCATGGTGGTAGGGAGGTTGTGTTGCCTCTCATAGCTCATCACACAACCTCCAAAAACTATGTAGCACTCAACAAATTGACCCTAAATCTCGTTCAAGTCCCCATACAAAAACCCCTAATCCTAAACCTGGGAGAGAATATTTTAATGTTTTAATAAAAATATATCATACCAGTTTTTATGTATGTTGCAAATGCTCATTACATAGAATTTACATGTTATTTCATTTCATTTTCATTTCTTTTATATTTGATCTTACATTTACATTGAATATTCTTATAATGGACACATTTTATCTCCAAAAAACTCTAAAAAATGTTCTTTCACTGTGCATATAAAAGAGAGTAAGTCTTTCAATAAATTACACAAAATTTCAATTTTTGGTTCTAACAACTTTGTTATGCAACCAAATCACAAAATAGAAAAAAAGATAGATCAATGAATTCACAATTAGCCTCTTCGAGGGGAAAACATCCTTTACATCACATAAATGAAAAATTCTTGGATGACACAAATGATAAGACCTCCTTTTTATATAATCGTCTAAGGGGTTATAATATAATCAGGGCCTACAAAACAATAACAATGTAAGGACACAACAATAACAATAGGGGCTACACTAACAATAACAATAAGGGGGATACACTAGTATTATAGGGGCCTACCATGCCCCTCTCCTTCAAAAAAGTGTTGTCCTCAATGCTTGAGTAGTTTTGGATTATTTTGTATAAAATTCCCATCCTACCATGTGGAATATTTAGCGGGTAAGTTCTTCCACTTAATGCCATACTCTAAAATTAATCGATTCCATAGATGTCGGGTTCTTATTTTCATGATAGCTTCAGGCTCCAATATGATTTTTCCTTCTTCGTCAAGTTATGGAAATATTGTTTGAATTTGGATCTTGTCATTCATTACCTTCTTTAATTATGAAACATGGAAAACTGGGTGTACTCATGAAGATGCAAGAAGCTCCAATTTGTATGCCATAGTACCAATATTTTGCAACACCTTGTAAACACCATAGTACTTGGGTGATAATCTATTGTCCTTCTTAGCTTGCTTGAGGGACATTTGTTTATATGGTTGTATTCGTAAAAATACCGAGCCTCCTACATCAAAGCTTCTTTCACTATGATGTTGATATGCCTATGGTTTCATTTGATTATGCACCAGAGTGATTTTATCCCTTAAGAGTTGGAGAACTTGTTGTTGATGCTTGATGTGATCTTCCATTTTTTTAACCTTAGAATTTTCTCTTAAAGATGATGTCATGAATGGTGGATGATATCCATAACTTTGCCATAAATGGGGTCATTTTTGTTGTAGTATGGAAGGAAGTGTTATGTCACCATTCAACCAGAGGTAACCACTTGATCAATTGTTTTTCTTTTATGAGATACAAAGCAACGAATATATCCTTCCAAAAATTTGTTCACTATCTCAGTTTTCCCATCAGATTGAGGATGATAATATGAGCTATGAGCTAGTTGAGTACCAACACAAGAAAATAATTTCAACCAAAAATTTCTAGTGAAAATTGAATCTCTATGACTTACAATAATCTGTGTTTCCATGTATATTTTGAATTATTTCCATAAATACAGTAACAAATACACTAGATTTAAAAGGATGAGATAATACACAAAGGTGTGCATACTTGGTAAGTCTATCAACTACCACCACGATGACACTCTTTCCTTTAGAATTGGGTAAATCTCTGATAAAATCCATTGAGACCTCCTCACAACGCTGACTTGGAATGGATAAAGGTTGTAACAAACCCGAGGTCTTAATTATTCTTCACTATTAAATACAAACATTATACCTAAAATTCAAATATCAAGAATTCAGTCCATTCCAAAAAAATTCCTTCTTGACCCTATGGTAAGTTTTAAAAAAACCCGAGTGTCATCCTAAGGGGGAGGTGTGTAATTCCAAAAGAATCTTTTGTTTTAGTTGGGAATTTTTACAAAGATATAAGCCACCTTTGTACCATAATGAATCATTTTTCTAGATAAATGTATCAGATGTACAACTGGGATCTTGCTGCAAATTTTGAATGAGTGTCCACACCTCTTTGTCCTTCTTCCATTCATCCCTTTCTTTAGTTATCGTTGGATAATATAAGTGGCACAAATAAATGCTTCCACATCCTCATCCTTTCTTAAGAGTGCATCAACAAAAACATTTTGCTTCCCTTTTTTGTAGATAATTTCAAATTCATAACCCAACATATTTGTGACCCATTTTTCTTGCTCTTCTGAAGATAACATTTGTTCCAAAAAGTATTTAAAACTATCATGATTGTTTTTACCTTGAAGTGTCTCCCCATTAGGTAAGTTCACCATTTCTTTAGTGCATGTAGTATTGCCAACATTTCCTTCTCATAAATAGGTTTTTGTAAATACTTTCCGTTGATTGGACAACTTTCAAAAGCAATGGGTCTTCCTTCTTGCATTAAAACAACACCAATTCCATTTCATGGGGCATCATATTCCACAATAAAGGTTTTTGTGAATTCTGGTGTAGCTAAGACCGGTTCTTAGCACATTTCCTTTTTAATATGTTCATAGGACTTAATTGTTTCTAGAGTCCATGAAATGCATCTTTCCTCAGTAATGTTGTTAGAGGTGTTGCTATTCCCCCATAATTCTTAACAAAATTGTGATAATACATTGTCAACTCGAGAAATCCTCGAATATGCTTTAGTGTTGTGGGGATTTTCCATTCCTTAATGGATGAAATTTTGTTATGGTCTACCTTAATACCCTCATGAGATACAGTATGACCCAAATATTCCACCTCCTATACTCCAAAGAAACATTTGGAGGTTTTTGCATATAATTGTTTCTCCTCCAATATTTTGAGCACCTTGTCAACATGTTGAACACGATCCTTCCAAGACTTTTTTTAGATTACCAAAAAATACTAACACAAAATTTTCTAAGGAAGGGTTTGAAAATATAATTCATCAAACCTTGAAATATGGAAGGTGCATTAGTAAGGCCAAAAAACATGGCCAAAAATTCATAATGACCTTAATGAGTTCTAAATGTTTTTTTTGGAATGTCTTCTGTCTTCATTCTAATTTGATATCCTAAACAAAGATATAGCTTGGTGAAGTGAATTGATCCATGAAATTCATCCAACAATTCATAAATGACAAGAATGGGAAATTTATCTTTGATGTTGAGCTTGTTGAGCTCCCTATAATCCAAAAACATATACCATGATCCATCCTTCTTGTGCACCAATAGTATTGGAGCAGAGAAAGAACTTTGACTAGGTTGAATTATATCGACCTCTATCATTTCTGCAACCATATGTTCAATTTCACTCTTTTGGGAATAGGGATATATGTAAGGCCTGATTTTTGGAGGTATATTTCTTGGAATCAAGTGAATAGCATGATCATAATCACGAATAGGTGGGAGGCCTTTGGAGGTCTCAAATACCTTGGAATGGTTGTCCAATACTTTTTGGAAATGTGGAGAAATAAATGATTTTGATGTTTGCACCTCTAGTGAGCATAATTGTGCAATTACACCCCGTTGTTATTTCTTAAAAAGCCTTGTCATGCCATTAGAGCTTATTATCTTCCTTAGTTTCTCTGTGATACCCATTAATTCAATTTATTTTCCTTCCCAAAATAATTTCAAGAAAATTTCTTGAAAATTAAAATCTACCATCCCTAAAGATTGTAACCATTGGAACCCTAGTACACCATCAACACCACTAATTGGAATGGATAGCATTGGAATATTTAATACATATTTTTCCATGGTTAGCTTGATATTATGGAACTTTCCAGAGAAATTTATAGTTCCTCCATTTGCAACCATCATTTGGCACTCTAGTGCTGCATATAATAAGAAATTCAATTCCTCGGCTATCTTACAATGAATAAAATTATGGGTTCTACCTGAATCAATCAAAATTATTACCTTTTTCTTCTTGATATATCATTCTATCTTGAGAGTTTCAAGAGTGGTAATTATTTCCAATGTATTATAAGATATGGTAGGATTCATTTCTTCTTTCTCTGGGGTTGGTTCCTGTGTATATATTCTTCTTTTGATGTTTCTTGTTTCTTTTATTCCTCCTCTTCACAATATATGTAAAATAATTTCTTCTCAACACACTTTTGACCTTTAGTGTATTTTCTATCAAAAATATAACAAATCTATTTTTCTCTTTTTTCCTCCAGTTGTTGTGGTGTCAACCTTGTAAGTTGTGGAAGGCTAGGAGCAGTAACACTTTCATCTTTATAGTTATGAGTGGTAGAATTATTTGTTTCCATATTTTTTCTTTCAACTTTTATTGCCACCCTGAATGTCTTCTCCAATATCAGGTTCCCATAGGTGAACCTCATGTTTGATGCTATCCTTTAAATTCCCTGTGAAGACATCAATCCTATTCTACTATGGAATACTAGTTATCCTAATATTCAATTTTTGAAAGTATTCAATGTTATTTCCCATTGAACCCTTTTGTTTGAGATTTATCATTTGGCTAAATAAGGTGTTTCTCTTTGTATCCTAATAATGTGATATCATTTCCTCCATAAAAATTGACCAAATGACAAGTAGTTTACGAGAACAAAGCCATCAATACCATAAAAATTTATTGGGTTCTAAATATAAATGTGCAATACGTACCTTTTGTGTGTAGTGCACATCATGTAGATAAAAATATTTCTCCATATATAGTATCCATGTTACCGGATCATTGCCATGAAACTTCCTCATAACGATCTTTGGAATGTGATGGGTCTTAAACCCAACATCAGAATCTCGAAAAACATAATTCATATTCCTTTTTTCCTCATCATGATTTTTCGTGGATTATCTTGTCACCATTAGAAAGACATCCATGAAACAACTTTGTTAAACCTTCCTTCAAACCTTCCATGTCTACTTTTAAACCTTACATATACCCTTTTAACCCATCCATGTATTCTTTTATTTTTTTCTATTAACCATCCATATCAACATTCATCTCTCCCAATTCATTTTTGGTTGCTCTTTGTGAGAGGGAAATTTGTTGCACTTGGTCCTCTAAATTTGATATATCATGCCACATTTATTCCTCTTTGATCTGAAAATGGGTGGATAACTTGAAATTCTTATGTGCAAGCACCTCCCACTCAATTAAAAAAATGCATGATCTTGCTTATACTTGATAATGCGGAATTGAATACTTGAAACAACTGTATGTGTTTTAAAATTGTTTTAATGCTTTAAGTGAGAGGGATTAAGAATTTGTTTTTGTTGATATTAAGCATGTACATGAAACATAAAGTTCAGAAAATAAGAATCAACACATAACAACACATTTAATAAAGGATTTTGCCCAAATATCGTGGGCTATGTCTCCTTGAGCTCTTGTCAAATTGACTTGGCTCTTTGGGTTTATGATGTATAAATTATTTTACAAGTATATTACTCCACTCCAATGGTTATTTGGACTGTACCATTGGGTTTATAATACCATCATACCCTTGGAATGACTGCTACCTCGCTGAAAATAGAACTAGGCTTCCTTTGACTTGACCTCATCTGTCGGTGCCTTAAGCTTCCCTGAACTTCTCCTTGACACAAACTCCCTAGGAGTCATTTTATGCCCTTGAAACCTCACCTACTGTCTCTATCATATATTATACATCCAAAATAGGATGTTCATTTTTTGAAATTGAGCACTGGCTCCCCAATACAGGCCTCCATCCACTGATGGCCCTAGTGGCCCTAGCAGCTCCCCAAAACTTCCCTATGGCTTCTAGACCTTTATAAGTCTCCAAATGGATCATAAAATACCTTCATTGGATTCATAATGCACTAATTATTTATAATAAACTATTCACTTGCTAAAATTGGCCTTCGGCTGCTCTGGTTACGCCTCGAACACCTAGTGGCACCCCTGGCTCTTGGGTCACTAAAAACTTATTTAAAGCATCTAGGCCTTCAAAATTCTTCAAAATCTTCTAAAAATCCCCCCATTGGATTCCTAATTCTCAATACAGTTAGAAATGACTATTGGTTTGCTGAGAATGGATACTGGCTACTCTGGATAGGCCTCATTCTCCTGCTGGCACCTAATGGCCTTGGTAGCCCATGGAACTTCTCTTAAGTATATCGGCCTTCAAAAGTCCTCTAAAGGCTCTGAAAACCACTCCATTAGTTCCAGAATTTCTGAAACATTCAAAATTGACTATTTGATTCCTGAATAAAGTCTCTAGCTACACTGGCTAGGCCTCAAACCGCTACTAGCCCATGGTGGTCCTAGTGACCCCTAGAACTTCTCTGAAGCAAAAACCTGCTCAAAATTCCTTTGATGGATCTGCAACCCTCACCAATGATTCTGGAGTGTCCAATAAAGTCGAAATTGACTATTCACACTCTTAGAATGGTCGAATCTAGCTCAAGATAGAGCCTAAACCGATTTTGCCTAGTGTCCCCTAAGAATCCTCCACTAAATGTGGAGAACTGCACTTATCTACAGTTAAAAGTGGAATATTTTCGAAATTTTAGTGGAACTTCCAATTTTTCTGCCAGCACTAACCATGGCAATAAATATTAAGGGCAAGGTTCGGCACATGCGACCCATAAACTCGACGGTGACCACTGTTATTGGAACCTCTGGCGAAATCCACGTGATAACGTCTAATGTTTGTTTTTCCATGTGACTAGGATTCAAGTTAATTTCTAAGTTAAATTTTGCGAAGGCTAACTGTTGGAGAAACCTCCGCCGTAAACAACACATGTGACCAAGTAAACTCTGAACCGTTGGTGGAGGAAACATGTTAACTGACCACACGAAGTTATTAACCAACACCTCGCATGTCATCACAATAAGACTGCTGGTGGGTGATTAATGTTTATGCCCGCTGGTAGCCCACGGTTCAATATATATGGCCATATGGGGAAGGGTTGGCCCCTCCGCTCCCCCACATCGGAATTTAATACCACTTAAATAAAACACGCAGACTCATATGGTTAAGTCACACACGTAGAGCAGGCAGTAACACGTAGGCTTGGCAGGCACAAGGTCCAGGGTTCAACCCCCGGCCACCCCAAAAATATTTTTCATGACCATTCCTGGGCCACATGATGGCCTCCGGGCCTGCCACGTGGCAGCCTCTGATTGGTCGAAAAAAATCGTATGCCTAATAATAAGGTGCCACTTGTCATGATCTGACTGGCCCAGAAAAAATATTCTGGGAAATATTCTGAAGAATGTTTCAGGCATATTCCAAGAATATTCTCTTTTTTTGAATATTCAAAACCCAGTCAAACTTGGTCAAAGGCCAAAAATTGCATTTTACTGGACTTTTCAAATCGTGATAACTTCTTCATACGGTGTCAGTTTTTCGAACCGTTCACGGTTCCGGAATTAGGAAGACAAGATCTATTCAGTCGCTCAAGTTCGACACACTTTCGAACACTTTGAAATTTGAGCTATCACTTAGGTCCTTGATCCAAATTTGATCACTCTTCTTCATGCGTCATATTAGAGATTTCTAGTTCTAGTTGTGTCCATTTTTTTTCTAGGCATATTGCAATGAAATAATGATATATATGATTTTCTATGCCCTTTGAATCACTTAAAACTGATTTTTCAAACAAAATCTATGCAAATTAAAAAAAATTACACACCTTTTTGCTTGTTTGTTGGAGCTAGATATTGAAACTATTGTATGTTTGTAATTTCATATCTCCAACATTGGAAATTCAGTCTTGTGGTAACCCTCTTACTCTTCTTTCTAATGCAACAAGTCACACCAAAATTAGATTCTTCAAGATAAAGTTATGCACAATCTCCCACGATGACCTGATTATGGACTCGTTCAGTATAGTGAACTTGTAAGGAATTCCACATGACACTATTTCAACCTTTAGCCCAGAAAATGATACACAAAAAACTAAAGTCCGTTCATCTTTAGTCACTTATTACGAAATTCAAATCCAATTCTCGTATAGAAAGTTATGACAATTTTCCAAAGGTCACTTGTTTAAGACTAAATTCTGGAGCATGAAAAAACCCTAACTTCCTTAGACCATATCTCAGAAACTATAGAGAACCAAGATCTGAATTTTTTATATGAAGTTGATCAATATTTATGCTCCACACAGTTGAAATTTTAGCTTCTAAAACTTCACAGAAAAAAATCATAACGAATATTCCAAGATGACCTATATGAAGCAGCGAAACCCTAGAATCCAAATCTCTGTTACCAAATGTTATGTAACCAGATCACAAAACAGAAGAAAAGATAGATCAACAATTTCAAAAGTAGCCTCTTATATGGGGAAACCTCCTTTACAACACATAAATTAACAATACTTGGATAATACAAATGATAATACCTCCTTGTTATATATATGAGTCAAAGGGGCTACAATATAATCAAGGCCTACATACCAATAATAATGTAAGGGCACAAAAATATCACTAGTGGGATTCTATGGGGCACAAAAATAACAATATGGGGGCTACAAGGACATAAAAATAACAACAGGGGATACACTAACAATAACAATAAAGGGGCTAACACTAGTATTATATGGACCTAACAAGCTTACTTGTAATTTTTCTTTGTCAAGCATTTTAAATATATATAAAATCAATGCAATTATTCTAAGAAAAAAGTTCAACTTTTTTTCTTGTTGTCATCATATTTAGTGAGATTTTCCTTTCTATTAAATATAATTTAGATACTAATAATTTACAACTTCATTTCATAAAATAATCACGCATTAAGAAGTTCAAAATATCATCTTGAAAAATAGTAATATGGAAATTAATACTGGAGCTAACGAGCTCCACCAAACCTTGATTCCTTTCTCCAAAAGGGTCCCCATGAGCACTTAAGTTTGCAAGTCCTTTTCTTTCTGTATTCTTGTTTTTGTAACGTCTTTTTACCTTTGACCCAATTCTTCCACTATGTGAATTATCTACCAGAAAAATACAAAAACCCCCACTACCATAATAGTTGGTAATATCTCCACCTCATCCTCGAGGTGGCAGGTAGTTACCAAAACCATCTGTATCTAAAATTTACACATGCTCCTTAAGTCAACTTCTAGGGAAGATCTGATATACCATCCCTCAACCTAGGGCTTGATAATTTTAATTCACCCTTGACTTGATTTTTGGTCAAATCCTCAACTTCCTTTTGTCCCTATACACACACAATGACCTAATTTCCCTTTTATGATTCCAAACTTGAGGTCTTGTGGCCTTCATATAGGGATTTCCTCCACCCACATAATCTTCTTCAACACTCAAAGGTATTTTTACCTTCTTCTACTTGGTAGATATGAGGCCTAGCAGCCTCCTTCTAGGGCTTATTCCCTCCTCCTTGTCACACATTAGACTCTCGACCCATTTTGTACAACTATTATTCAATCTACAACCATTCTTAAGCACAGAAAAGCCTCCTTTATGGTTGTAGCCTACCAACGTTAGCCCTCTCCTTACCTCAACAAGCTCGTCCCTCAAAAATAGGCTTAGGCCTCCCAAGAATAGTCCTTTTGTCACATTTCTAGACTCAACCTCTTGTATAATATGCATACCATCAAGCTTGGTTCCTCCTAGATAGAACTCATTCCTCCTTTAGGGCACTCAAACAAATGTATCCTTCCACTTGTGTGTGTTATAAGACTCTCTTTGGCTCTTATTTATATTTTTATCTTTAGGTTTGTTCAAAAAACTCTAGATATTTATTATTTTTTCTTTTTTAACCCCTTATAATAACACATCTCTGGGTCTAAAACCCCAACATTGGGTAAAATTTCCAACCAAATAATTTTTGTTGTTATCCTTCTCCTGGAAACACCTTCCAAGCTACTCAAAATTCCAACACTCCCTCTTAGTGAGGAAGGTATTTCCTTCATACATATATCTGCATGAATTTCCTTACATACCCATGACCATCCTCACATGAGTCATGACTTTCCTTGCATAATCATATTTGTCCTTGCATGTGCCATATATTCTTTTGTACTTGGTCAAACATTATCTTGCATGGTGTGTGATTGTCCTCGCTTGAAACGTGTCTTTTCCTTGCTCAATCATGAGTGTTCTCTCATGATCTGTTAGTATCCTTGCATGGGCTAAAACTCCTTTATCTCACTTGAACCTGAAGATTCAGACTTCCATTGGGAAGTTCGTGTTCCTTTGCAATATCTCTTTGAAGATAGACTCCATATGAGCCTAAACAACCTTAACTAGCTCACTTTGATTTCCCTTTGCATTCTCTGATCCACACGCTCTTCAAAGTTGCTCTGATACCATGCTGAATTTTTCTAAGGCCCTAGATCTAGTCTGTGGTTAACCAAGCACACAAACACACAAACACACTGTGAACCCCAACATACAATCGCTTTGCATTGAAAAATACAAAACATTGAAATTAATTAAGCACATAGATATATTTGTCCCAAATATTTACCTTTATTAGTCCATCAATAAATAATCATTAGGGAACCCTTACTAGGAATCATAGCCCTTTAGATCACTGATACAACTAGTATATATAGTATACAAAATTAAGGCTTGAGATTTGATCCATTAGATACACAATATACCTAAAAAAATATGGATACAAGTCTTGATTTAATTGTTGAAGGAAGTCCTTCATCCTCAATCCTTTCAGTTCTTTTTTCCACTAATTTTGGATATCCTTTGCCTCAAATATCACACAGAGTATAAATATGTTTTCTCTTGGTCTTCTTGTTGCCCACATGGCAGGCTTCTCTATCAACTTCTTAGACTTGGGCTAAGCCTTTTAGCCTATAAATCACTTGTTTTACACCTTCCTTAACTCTTTCCAGCCTTCTTCAAGAGAAAATCACCATTTTTCTACCCTTGACTGACCTTGACCTTAACACTAAGTGTCTTGGCCCTGTTGCAACTCTTATTGTACATTAGATTGGTCACTAACAAGCCCTAACACGCGTCTCTACACCTTTATCCAACTACCTTTTGGGCCAAAACCATCCTTTCCTACCTTTCTAGGTCTTGGCCCTTTTCTACTGAACTTACAAGGGTACTCATCCCTTCCTGCAACCTTCTCTCCACAAAAATAAGTTCTTTTCAAAATTCCACTACTACATAACCATTGTGATAATCCTTTACATAGGATTCTTGACTTCTGTTGAAATTTGCAACAAGAAACACTGAAATTGGCATCCAGAAACAAAATCCAGAAAATGGCACCCAGAAACGACTACCATGATGTGAGGCTTTTGATTTAATTGTCCCTTAATTAAATTGAAAGTAAATTGTAATTTCATCTCATAACAACTTGTATCAATTAACTAAGTGAGATAGACTTAGTTAGCTCAAGAATTTTGAGTTGAGGGTCTAAGAGGAGGCATGTAGAGTGATTCTATTATTTACGGGGTCCAGTTGTAGTTGTAGCACTAGTGTGGTGTGAGTGTAATCAATTAACTCAAATTAATTGAGTTAAAATCAGTTTAACTAGTTATAACTCAGTCATGATCTAGTGAGAGGTCAAGTGAATTAATTTAGATTTAATTCACAAGTAGTGATATACCAAATAACTAATGATTTTCTATTATTAGTTGCATGCATGTCAATTATGATGACGACCCAGTTGAGACAGAGGTTAAAGGGAAGGAAACTATCAGTTGTATTATAAGCGAATTGCCCAGACGCAATTATAAAGTCAGAGGAAGGATCCATAGGGATTTTGCAGTCAAGGAAGGTTGATTATCGTATTTAATAAGGATTAATTGCCTAGGGATTGCGTGAGAAAGACTGGGCTAAGCAGGGGCTGAGAATTGGCTAAGTGTTGGTCATTTTTTCTTAAGAATTACTAGTCCATTTTGAGCAAGATCAGGGTAAGATGATCGTAGATTTCAGGATTTTCTCGGTGTGAGAAAGCATTGTATTGTTTCATGATTCTTTGAATATGTAAAATATATGATAGAGGGGTTTTAAGTAGGTGCTTTCCCCAAGAACAACTTGTGTTCTGTGATTGATAATTTCCTTTCTCTTACTTGCATGTGATTGAGCAATCGTGTTTTATATTCCGCAAATATAGTAGAAGGATTCAGTATCTTGTTTTAGTACATTACATTATCGGATTGAATCCATTAGTATATAGATTTTATATATGATTTCTACATGGTATCATAACTATGTTAGAGATTTTTTTACATGGTATCAGAGTACCAGAAATCACAATAGAAGAGAAGAAATTGAGTTTGTCTTGAATAGGTTCAAATTTTCAGATTTATTCTTCAGGATCCAACAATAGATCAATATGTATTTCAATGGATTGAGACTTGAATTTGCACTCGAGGAAAATGTTAATTATATTGCATGGAAGGATGGGATGGAAGCAGTGTTGGAGGACAACAAGTTGAAGGAATTCATAGATTTTGATATTCCCAAGCTTGCATCAGTAGATGCCCAACTTCCTGATGCATGGAAGAAGAAGGTAGCAAAGGCGAGAAGGATCTTGTTGGAGCGATTTCGAGATCATATTGTCTCGAGTCTCCATGGGAAGGCAAATCCATATGCTATATGGAAGGATGTTGTTTTCGAACCGACCAAAGGAATTTGGCACTGAAGGACAAGCTCAGAAAGATCAAGAAGGAGGAGGATGAGACAGTACCAACATACCTGGCAAAGTTCACTCAATGTCGATTTGAGCTTGGAAGTGTTGGTGTGATAGTGGTCGTTGATGACTTTGTGAGCCTTTCACTGCTAGGCCTTCCCAAGAGCTGGCATAGTTACCAAGATTCATTGAATGGGAGGGATAATTTACCAGATTGGGAGCGACTATGGTCAGATTTGGAAATAGAAGAGATAAGGCAGAGCACCATAGATGGGACCTCCAACACCAACAAAGAAGAAGATTGTGCATTAGTGGGAAAAAAAAATAAGGCCAAGGGAATGAAATCCCAAGGTGAAGAGGGCAAGAGAGACTTGTCCAAGATCATATGTTTTCGTTGTCACGAGCATGGGCACTATACTTTGAATTGTCCACAGAAGAAGGAAAGCAAGAAGGAGCCTGCACTTACAATGGGTGAAGCATTGGATTTATAGTTCGAGCTTTATTTTACTCTCATTGCATGCATGGCCAACAATGTAATGGGATGCATGTGGTATCTAGACAGCGGTCCCTTGTTCCATACGATGGGGAATATAGATCTCTTCAGTGACTTGGAGGAGAAGGACCCCCAACAGAACATAGAGTTTGGAGATGGCGGGAGGTATAGCATGACTGGCATAGGTACAGTTACCTTTCAGAGGGAGTTTGGATCCGCTCTCAGACTAGCAGATGTTTTGTATGTTCCAAGCCTAAGGAAGAATCTTGTCTCCGTTGCGGTATTGAAAGACCGTGGTTATGACGTGATGTTTAGAAAAGTAAAGGTGTTCCTTAAACACATATCCATGGGACAGGTGAAGCAGATAGGTTCAATAGTCAAGAACCTATATGCACTCAAGTTTTAGGATGCATGCAAGGCTTTGAGCAGAAAAGCAGTGGTTAATGACTTGGTGGTTGAGAGGGAGAAATTATCTCTCAATATGCAGCCTCAGAAGCAGTCTAAGAAGGTTGTGGAGAAGCCACAATTGGAGAATCAAAGAGGAGATCGAGTGGAATAGTCCACTCAAGCATAGACCTCCAGGAGGGGGAAATTTCGAGCCAGATGGGTAGAGGGAGTACATGCAGCTATACCTCCAGGTGTGAGGTGGGGAGATGTGAAAATATAATCCCAAGATGAAATTTGGGCAGGGTCCATTGAGATGGTGTGTCTCATGGATCGAACCTTGCTACGAGGAGCCCACAGTACAATAGTAGCAAGAAGGATCGATTAGATTGATGCAGTCAGATGTCGGGAGGACAAAAATTAAAGTGATAGATGTCGGATACTGGAGCATAGATCAGAGTTGGCAGCAGTGCAGAGTGCATTGATGCATATGTCAGCAACAGCACAAAGAGTCCAGTAAAAATGTGCACTAGGATCCAACAATCAGAAGACTCTGATGACAGATGCATTATATTGATTCAGTTGTTTGGAATCTATTTAGTTCCAGGAGAGTTTCATGTGCAAACAACATTAGAGAAGTGTTGCATGCAAGAACATTCCAAAGGTACCGGATCGGGACAAATTGAATTCCTTTCTTTTTGAGAGGGAGTGTTGAAATTTGCAACAAGAAACAGTGAGATTGTCCTCCATAAACAAAATCCAGAAAATGGCACCCAGAAATGGCTACCATGTGAGGCTTTTGATTTAATTATCCATTAATTAAATTGAAATTAAATTGTAATTTTATCTCATAACAACTTGTATCATTTAACTAAGTGAGATAGACTTAGTTAGCTCGATAATTTCGAGTTGAGGGTCTAAGATGAGGCATGTAGAGTGATTCTATTATTTACGGGGTCGAGTTTCAGTTGTAGCACTAGCGCGGTGTGAGTGTAATCATTTAACTCAAATTAATTGAGTTAAAATCAGTTTAACTAGTTTTAACTTAGTGATGATCTAGTGAGAGGTCAAGTGAATTAAATTAGATTTAATTCACAAGTAGTGATCTACCAAGTAACTGATGATTTTCTATTATATTAGCTGCATGCATGTCAATTCTGATGACGACCCAGTTGAGACAGAGGTTAAAGGGAAGTAAACTATTAGTTATTTTATTAGCAAATTGCTTGGGCGCAATTATAAAGTAGAGGAAGGCTCCATAAGGATTGCGCAATCAAGGAAGGTTGATTATCTTATTTAATAGGGATTAATTTCCTAGGGATTGCGTGAGAAAGGCTGGGCTAAGCAGGGGTTGAGAATTGGCTAAGTGTTGGTCAATTTTTCCTAAAAATTGCTTGTCAGTTTTGAGCAGGATTAGGGTGAGACGATCTATAGAGTGCAGGATTTTCTCGGTGTGAGAAATAATTTATTCTTTCATGATTCTTTGACTATGCACAATATATGATAGAGGGGTTTTGAGCATGTGCTTTCCCCAAGAACATATTGCATTGTGTTATTGGTAATTTCCTTTCTCTTAATTGCATGTGATTGAGCGATTGTGTTTTATGTTTCGCAAATATAGTAGAAGGATTCAATATCTTGTTTTAGTACATTACATGATTGGATTGAATCCATTGGTATATAGAGTTGCTATATCATTTCTACAACTTCTAAGGCATATCTAGACTACCAACCCTCAACCTAGGGCTTGATATTTCTAATTGACCCTTGAATTTATTTCTAGATAAATAATCAACCTTTGTTTGTCTCTGTCCACACAAAAATACCTAATTTCCATTTTCTACTTCCATACTTGAGATCTTGTGGCCTTGATCTAGGGCTTTTGTCCACCCACAAAATATTTTTCACTACTCAAAGGCCTTCTGGCCTTTTTCTACTTGGCACATATAAGGCCTAGTAGCCTCCTTCTAGGACTTCAGACATCCAACTTGTCATACAACAAAATCTTGACCCTTTTATTCAACTATTGTTCAATCTATGGCCATTCTCAAACATAAACATACCTCCTTTATGTTTGTGGCCTACCAACATTAGCCCTCTCCTTGCCACAATAACCTTGACCCTCAAAACTAGGCGTAAGCCTCCCAAGAATAGTCTCGTGGTCACATTGCTAGAGTTGATCTCTTGTATAACAAACATATCATCAAGCTTGGTTCCTCTTAGACAAAACTCAACCCTCCTCCAAGGTACTCTTCACACAAATGAGTCATTTCATTTGTGTGTGTGAAGAGCCTCTCGTTGGTTCTTATTTATATTTTTCTCTAGAGGTTTCTTAGTAAAACTTTATATCTTTAGGGTTGTCGCTCACTTAACCCATTATAATAAAATATTAATTTATTTAGGTCCCAAACCCACATCTTTGGGTCCAAAATCCTAACTTTGGGTAAATTTCCCAACCAACTTCTTTGGGTGAGTATCCTTCTCTTTGAAATACCATTTTAGCGACCCAAAATTCCCACACACACATTAGTTTGTTATATTTCTTATTTTTAAAGATATGCTATGTTAAAGATAATTTTTACAATTCAATATAAGCTAATAATACTTTTAAAATTATATTAGTCTCTTATATCAATAAGAAGAATAATTTTTGAAATAAAAATAATTCTACATAGTTTATATTTATAAGATATGAAATTAATAATAAATAATTTGGAAATTAGAATAAATTTTTATTATTTTGTTTAAACTTGTAAATATAGATTACAATTATTATTATTATTATTACTAAAAAGAATTGTTGTGAACTTCATCCAATCTTTGCAATGAATTTATTATTATTTTTTACCGTCTTTAGTGAATTTCATGATAACACACTAGTCAACTTTGTAGTAAAAATATCGAAGCTATAATATTGAATTTATGTGCTCTGTAGTATTCCTAGTGAATATCTACAATATTATTCAGGCTTTATGGTGGGATTTGTTCACCTTCTTCAACCAAGGATGCATATGAGCATGCAAAAAAAAAAAAAAAATCTAAACTCGTAGATGTATATCAGTAGATACATTGCACTGAGGTTACAAGGAAGAGTGTTGTCAATATCCTATAATCATTGAAGCTTATGAGAGGAACCTAAAGGAAGAGGGTCTCAACAAGTAGGACTAGTTATGAGAACTATTTCATATGATATTTTAGAACTAAAGATGATCATGTTGTGCAACTAGTCTGTGGTGAAATTTTTTTCTTTTGGGATAAGTGGAACAAGGATGATATCATGTGCACGATTTTATTTTCTCACTTTTTTTTTTTTACTTTTAAATATGATCACTTCACCACATGTTCCAAAACCTCAACATGTGCAGAGTCCTAAAAACTTCACTCTAGAGAGTATTTACGATTATATGGAATCATTAGCAAAAAGGAGACAAGAGAGAGAAGTGAAACTTCAAATAGAGCTAGAGGCATTGCTTGATAACAAAATTAGATTGTTAGAAGACAAGATTTATATACGTATAGAGAATAAAATGTCAGAGTTTTAGACTTAGTTACATAAAATGAATGTTAGATTACATGAAATGGAAATTAAAAATAATCAACCCATGAAGGATAGATCAAAGAAAATCACAACATGATAGAGACGGTTAACGAGCTAGAAGAAAGGATAACTAACAATTTGGTCATAAGAAATTTGGAAAATAAATTGTAAATCAAACCCATAAAAAAGTAAATGAATAAGCTAATCGAGTTGGATCACAAGCATAATAAAGGAGTCTTGAAATTCATAATTTTTGGTATAAAAGAGCATAAAGATAAGGGCATGCTAGCAATAGTAAAAGAACTAAAAAATAAATCACAAAATGATACAACATACATTATAGAAGCAATGAGGTTGGGAAAAATAAATGAATATAAGTATAGGTTAAATTTTTTGAGGTAAATTTTATTGACCATAAATATGTCGTACTTAGTAAATCTTCAAACTTAAAAGGGTAACGAATATTATAAATGAAGACCTAACTCCAAAAGACCAATTTGAATTGAGGAAGGAAGTTCAAAAGGTAAAAGAAGCTATGAAGGAAGGAAAATGGGAAATAATTAGAAATTTGAAAGTTATTGTTAGGGATAGAGACTAGAATGACCATTAAGAATAGGAATTTTGGACGCTCGATCATTTTTTGGAACTATAATGGTTTTCGAAGGTGCAAAGGTCCTATGTTAAGTTGGATCCCATGTGAATGTGATATTATTTTCTAGTTAAATCCTAGCAGTATGAGGATTCTAGGGTACCTAACATAGATGGAATTATGTTTTGTTAACATGGAAAAAGAAATCATATCACAAAGGGGTTGGAGGCATAACCCATTGCACAAGAAAGAATTTTTCTCCCCACTTTTAGCATCATATGACAGACCCTCTCAATCATTACATTTGAGTAAAAATCCTTGACATTAATGCTAAGAAAATTTATATAGAATTTTGTTATTTCAGACTTATTAATTCTAAATTTTATACGATAAACAATCTAGACAAAACTTATCCCTATGAATATCCTCTTGCTAAGAGATTTTAATGCTCGACATGCAACTAAATAAGCTATTATGTTAACCAATTATTACAACTCTAATCCTTTATGACTAGATGAGGACCTTGTTTTAGCTAATGGATACAAAAAAAACTCTAAAGACCTCACAAAGAATTTTTCTGGCACTTAGTTAATCAAGATTTGTAGGTCACAAGACCTAATAATTTTCAATTGTGCAATGAAAAGGCCAAACTCCTACTAGATGACTTGTATTCATGGGCTAGGAAGTAGAGTCATGGAATATGTGATCTCCAATATCATAATATCCAACTAAATAGTAAATTTTGACCTTCTAAATGACCATGAGCCTAACTCTTATCATGGAACTTTAACCCTAACCCTAAATTTTGCCATACAAAAAAGCCCCATCGAAGCTAATTCTAATAATTAGGGACATCTTCCTATGGACAAAATCAAAGATAATATTTCCTTGAAGGATTAAAATAATGCATCAAATATTTTAATTTGTATGGACAACCTTGCAAAACTCTACTACAACAATCCTTCTTACTTCCATTAGCAAGTTTTCTTTTGAGGTGTCATGCAAAAATATTAATAGAACAATGAATCATTGGTATGATAATGATGTAAAATAGTTAAGAAATCCATTAGAAATGTTTCTAATGATTTTGTAATACTTGATAAGATAAATACCTACAAAGCCCTAATTCAAAAGTTAAAAGGTTTTGTAATAATAGAAAACAAGAACATATGTTATGCATATCTAAGCTTGATCCTAAGAACTTTTGGAGTTAAATTCTAATTTGTAAAGATAAAGAAAGTGATATGATTCCCTTGAAAGGTTAGGATTCTTAAATTAAAAATATTTATTGAAATCCTTTTTAGGTCATGGTGATGTAGTTTTCATATTTCCAAAAACTATGGACAATTTCTAAGAATTCTGTGTTTATATCGAAATCATGAATTATAGGAAGCTCGTAGGTGAGTGTGCATGTGTGAATGAGTGTAGATGAATAATGGTGGCATTGACATGAAGAATAGAGGGAATGGAAAATGCCACCAAGTGGACGTGGAAGCATTGGATAAGAATGGAAGAATGTTGATACAATGACCCAAAGGAATGATTTAGCATAGAAGAGAAAGGTGGGTGTGACGAGCACACACAAGAATCCATGGATTAGATACCAAGTTGTAGGAAATAAATTAAATAATCATATATATATATATATATATATATATATATATATATATATGATTACCTTCTTTGGTAGAGCTTCTAAGTCGTAACTATTTGTGCAACATGTGTAGAATTGGTTTAATTACATTAATTGTAATATAACTACATTACATTCATTACATTGTCACCTTTGTGACGCTAGGAAGGTTGAAGATAAAAAAACACTCTTAGAATGTCTTCTCTATATTTAGATTGGTTTCAAAATATTTGTCTTACAGCCAACTTCTGTAACTTTTTCACTCAACAAAACTACAATAATCTTAAAACTCTTCTCTTAATATTCTTTAAACATAAAAATCAAATTCTAAAAACTCTAACTAATCCTTTACCTCCTTAATATTCAACAAACCAATTTAATATAAAAGTGAAAATTTATATTTTTTATCATATACAAAAATAAATTTTTTTTATTTAAACTAAATATTTTAATATATTTAAAAATATATATATCTTTTAAAATAAAAATATACTTTAAATTAAAGACAATTGTGTTGACCACTCTAAAATAAAAGCTTTACTTGAATAAAAAGAAGTGGTTAACTTCATTGAAAAGAAAGATCAAAGATAGATACTTAGAACAAGATGGAAAAAATTGAAGTGCTTAACTTCAACGAAATGAAAGATAAAAGGTACATTTATTTGATCCCTGTCTCGTTTTAACATATTTATCCTCGCTTTAACATATTTATTTATATTTGATCTTTCTCTTCATTCAAGTAAACATTATCCTTTACTAAGACATTTACTTGAGATGTAATTAGAATAATTGCCCTTCGTTTGTTAATGAAAATTTGCATATAAGAAGAGCGAGTTGATGCTGCATTAATTTGTTCGTGTTGTACGAGGGAGATGACGCTGCATTAATTATTATTTCATTATTCTTCTCAGCAAAGCAGGTGGAGACTCAAAATCCCGAGATGGCATAAGGATGCTTATTTTTGTTAAATTATTAGGAAAAAAGAGAAAATATCATTTTGTAAAATAAAGATAATATTAAAAATATTACTATATTAAAATTTTAGGAATAAAATATGGTGTGATAAAGAGTTAGAATAAAAAGAAAATTAAGATGTTTTAAGGATATTATCAACCTTACTTTAAAGAATAAAAAATATTTCTCCATTTTAATGAGTGTAAAGAAGAAAATAAATCTTTCTAAAATAAAAATTGATTTTCATAACTTCTATAGTAAAATTAGGCATTTATCAACCCCTAAAACACCTTAACATGAAAGATTTTATCTATAGAAATAAATTAAATAAATATGTATTTTTTATTCCTTGATGATGATTATATATATGTGTGTGGGGGGCATTTTTTATACAACATGTGTCTATTGGTTTAAATACACCAATTATAATATAACTATATTGTATTCATTACAAATCCCCCCTTCATGAAATGCTCATCATTAGTGTGGTGCTTAGATGGTTGAATAATTCTTTCCAACTTGCACTATAGAGAGTGAGTCACGGTTTTATCTTAAGTTTTGTGTTTTGAATGGGAAGTGTTGGGTAAATATATTCTTTCTTTATACTCGAGTATATCATTCTCTTATGTAATCTTGGAGCATGAAATTAGATTGTTCTTGATCTCTGTAGTTATTATTTTTAGTATCTATTTTTTTTTGTATTTGGCTTGAAGATTGAAAATCCATTCAAGAATGATTTTTGAAATTGCACATAATGTAGCATCTCATTCTTTTCTTGATGAGCTATCTACAACTCAATCTTATTTTTCATTCTTATAGAGAATATTTAAATTAAATGCCTGAATTTTGCTAACCATTCATGTTGCTTTAGTGATAGGAATTCTAGCTTAATAAATATTCTAAGCTATTATGGTCTGTGTTAACTAGAAATTTCAATCTAATTAGATAACGTTTACATTTTTTCAGGGTATGAATTACTTCCATCATTTCATTACTGTACACATTTTGTTTTCTCTTTATAATTTGATTTCTAAATTTCAAAGGAAATGGGTGGCTTCCTTGCATCAACATTGCTCCTATCCTAGTACATGAAGTGACATATTCTAGTATAAAGGTTTTAGTGAAATTTGGGGCAGCCAAAAGCAGGGTTGAAGTCATTAATATCTTCATTTTATTGAAATAGGATTCAACAACAACACTCCAACCAAATGCTTTTGTTTTAGATGGTGTTGTTAAAGGAGCAACATGTTTAGAATAATTCTTTATGAATCTTTTATAATATCTTGTAAGACCCAAAAATATTCATTGAGATATTAAGGTTTTTGTAGTAGGCCATTTAATAATTGTTTTGATATTCTTAGGGTCCATTTAATTCATTTTTTCCATACTACATGACCCAACAATTATATTTTTATTTTGTTGAAAGCTACAATTGAATTTTTTTTGTGAATAACTTTTTTTCTTTTAATAATCTCAAAAGCATCTCTACATGTTTAAGGTGCAAATTCCAATTCTTTCTATACATACATATATCATCAATGAATACTAGAATGGACTTCCTTAGGTGCATACAAAATAGATCATGCATTACTTCTTGAAATGTAGCCGAGGAATTAGACAACCCAAATGGCATAACACAAAAGGAAATTGTTTGAATGTCCTCTTCATGTATTCTTAAATGATAGTAACTAAATTACGTACAAATTTCAAGAAATTTATATCCATTGATTTTATATAATATTTCATATACAAACAAAAATTGGAACTTAACTTTGATAGTGATTTTATTCAGCGCATGATAATCGATACAAAGTCTATAGGGGACATTTCATTTTTTTTTTTTTAAACAGAAACAAGTATTTTGAATTATATTAAAAATCTTGGGTCCAAACCAGAACCATTACAATTCTTATAAAATAAGTATTGCCAAAATTCTTGGAGGATTTGAGATTGAAAATGCAGGATCAATCCAAATCCTTAATCGAGAGCTCTAGAAAACAAAAATATTGTTCCCATCCCAACTAAATATTTTCTAGAAGATGCCTAATATCCAAATATATTTGCATCCCATTCTTAATTATTTATCATTTTAAATTTCATTGGTTTCTCATTTTTGTTTTGCTTCATTTGACTTCTTGTTTTCCTTGGTGAAGTATATATGTCCTTTTTCCTCACTTGGGTATAGCTTGTGTTATCTTCTATCTTTAGAGGATTATTTTTCTAGTTCTTATCTCGAATCTTGTCTGCACCTTTAGAATTCTTGTGCAATTCTTCCTCTTCTGCTTAATCTTTATAATAAGTTGGATTTTTAGTCTTGTTTTCTAAAGAGACAAAGGAGGAACCAAAATACTCTAACTTGTCCTTGGCCAATTTTGGAAGATCGACCCAAGGAAAAAATATTTAGAATTGTTTTTGAAAGAAGCATTTGGGGAACCACAATTCTCAGGATTGTAATTGGTCTCCTTTATAAATTCCACCTTCACTTGGCTTCTTGTTGTGTTTCCATGAATCTGATGAGGGGATTTATTGGATTCTAATGTCGCTTGTTGATTTTTATCATTGGTAATATCTGGGGGGGGGCAGTTCTTTAAAGATTGAATGACTAGAGATGCAAATGAACTCTCGTTTCTAGCTACAACACTACAATCTAGTAACTCTTGAACCAAACACTCAATCCAGTAACTGTGAGATTCTATGTAATATTTTCTCCTAATTGAAGCTAAACTATAGATTGATTCTATGATGTGAGCTTTGGCTCATGCTTGAGGGAGACCTTGAGGTAGGTCTTGAAAAATAGTGTTATATTTCTTGATAATTTCAACAATAGCTTTAGAAACATCGAATTCATAAAAGAAGGATTCCTAGGGATAACAATGAAAAAGGTAGGCTTGTGCTCCTTTGTTGAACATCTTCTCCATTATGTTAGACAAGATAATTTTTTTTTTTGGGGGGGGAAGACTTTGGATTCCACAAAACATGTAGTTTCTCCCATTCTCGAAGAACTCTAAGAATTAATTTTGTATATTCAGACCCGTTGTACCCTTTTTGGACAAACATAGGGCTCCTAACTCTACATCCACTCCACTAATTTCCATGGAATATATGAAGCATGGGGGATTCACTCAATAAAACTCTGACATATCACATACGTCTATGGCATACTAAAAAATACCCTTAATACGAACCCAATACACCTTCCCAATTTGAAAAACCCCTACTTTCACTAGATATTGTAGGTATCCATTTTTTCATTAACATTTTTTATACCCCTTTATACTTTTTCATTAACTTTGAGCTCCAATTTTTATACCTGATAATATAAAAACCCATTACCCCCTATTATATGCTTAATATTTTATGTCACTTTTTCCTCAATATATATCCCTCAATATGAACGCACATGGTATGGTATTCCTCCCCCAGTGAAGCCCCCGTGTGATGACAAATTGCAATTGGTAATCCTTAATTGACAATTTAACTTTATTTCATTTCCCTATGCAAAGGGTAATTTAATTTCCAAGGATTATGGCTTGAAGGTCAAACGAAGAATAGATAAACATGTTTAATTGTTTTTCTATTTTAGTATTAACAATATTATGAGAAATCCTATTACCTATTAGCACTATTATTTTTGCATTTTTAAAGTAGCCTAAAACCTTCAGAGTTTGTGTAAGATCCCAAACGATGAAATAATCAATAGATATGGCACATTAAAGTGTTCTAAATAAAATATCTTCAATAAAACACTAAACACAAAAGAGATATAGAAGAATGTAGTCCTTGTTTCAATTAATATTCAGAAAATGAGATATGCCCAAAATACAAGAAAATAATGGAGCCCCTGCCTCAACAAACATGGTTGCTCAATGAACAAAAAAGTGAAAATATTGAAGCCCAAATTTGAACCCTGAATGGATCCACCAATAGATGTCACGATGGGGTTTCATCCCCTGATCAAGATAGAAATAGCCACACAAAGTTCCCAACAAAACACAAATAGATAGACAAGTTTAGGATTATTCCCTTTGTCTGGCACTTATCCCTTTTTATGGGTTAGATGGACCTTATTATTGTTTTCCTTCGAAAAACGAAGACATATGCCATGGGAGAATACCTTGATAAATACCATGGGTTGATTCTGTCCACTTTGACCTTATAAAAAAAAGGGAATTTTACAAATCCTCCCGCCCAAAGATTGCTTGTCCTCAAGAAATTCACTTTTATCCACAATGGAAGCATTTATACATTGATACCAGGATCCCATAAAACCCAAGGTACTATTCCATCCCTCCATGTTGAATGGTTCTGAATGGATCCTTCGATCCAAAAAAATCCTTGGACCAATCCTTCCCTCGATAGATTTACCTGGATCCCAAACAATATTTTGGCCAATCCTACCCCAAATGGATTCTCCTAGATCCCAATGCCGCCTAAATCTTGGGACCTATGGGTTATGGTACCATCTCAGACCTCCATCACTACCTGTGCCAAAGGGCCCAAGCTGTAATATGCCCTTGGCTATGAGTATCCTCCAAGGAATCAACCCATCAATAGAATACCAACTCATAATCTCTTGCTAATCCATACTTAGGGAAGGATGAATATATGCAAATCTACTATGTTGATGTTGCTCGATGCTCAATTCATGTTGCTCCATTCGGTCACCAACATGATGCATTTGGAGAACTCTTCCCTGCTCTTCTCAATGTATAAAGGTGGGTTGGTAGTGTTGCAAGCCTTATCTATGTACTCCTATAGAGGGTTGCTCTGGAACTCCCAAATGTACTCCTCTCACTACCTTGTGAGGGACTTGAGTCATTCCTCAACATTAGACAACTTGGTCGTTGATTCGGCACATACCCTTATGAGCTCCTCAATTTTTCTATTATGATGTAAGACAATGTCTCAGATTGTCCAAACTCTCTGCTTCAACAACACAAAATCTATCTTGAAATGCATGATCCTTTCATGAAAGTCTTCTACTAGAAATTCTAGTGCCCTACTGAATGTCTGTGTATCTATCTACACTGGATTCCCCACAGCTTCAACTTGAACCTTTGACTGACCCTCCATAAATGGCTCATCGTGCATACTAGATTTTTCATGCTTCTCTGCATGATCATACTCATCATCATATTGGTTTATTACTATTGGCTCCTCATTTGATTCTTCTTGGCCTTATCCACATGTTGGGATAAGTTGTCCACCCTCTCTGGTCATCAAGCATGGATGTACTAGTGGTCTGTTATCTACATATGAGCTCCCATATTGTTTATGGATGTTCTTTGGAATATCTATAGACTCAACTACGACGTCATTCGGAGGAATTACCTCCTTCCTTTCGCCATGTACTTTGTCAAGTTGACTCATTATCATCAGCTTGTCCTGCAAGTTTATCTAGAAAGCATGGTGTTTTTGCTCACCATTTTCACCTGACTGCTTAAATTCTTCATAGGTTATCTTCTGAAAACCAGTGAACCAAACTATGGATGAATCCCCACGATCTGAAGAAGTATCTAACTATTCAGCCCTTGTTTCCTCCTTATCACCTGGACATGAATGGTTAAGGACCCAAGTTCCCTTGTAGATAAATCATAGTCCTCTCCTCCTTAGTTCATTCTTGTTGTGGGGTTGGTTCGTGTTTCCTCCATCAATCCTTCTCAACTTCTCCCTAGTCATCACTCTTCTAAGAGATTTTATGTTTTGTCTAACCAAATTCTCGACTAGATCACATGCAATTGGTTATACCTTTGGTTCCCTCCTCCAAATGATCAACAATTTGGATCTTAGTATCTTGTAGATGTCAGCATCTCCTTCTTAGAAGAATAAAGACACAATATTTTGTATACTTGTTTTGACATGGTCTGGATGAGCTGATGTAATTTGGTGTAAAATATTTGGAGCAACTGAAAATCAACTCGTCACATTCAGATTCAACATGAATGTGCCAAAGTTGAACTCTACCATAAGTTTTAAAATTTTGTACTACTTTTGATAAGTAGGAATCATGATGTTTTTCAACCCCTGAAGGGCTTCTACTATTAGCGGCAATATCTCCTCCATGATATCATTATTGTAAGCCAGTAGTGGGGATGTTAAAGCCATGATCCTGCCGAGAGAAGAAGCAACTGTAACCCTGACCTCTTCACAAGGATGTTCCCAAAATATGGGTTGTATTAATGCAAGCATGTATATATTGAGAGCCTAGCTGAGTTCCTTCCATTCTGGCTACCCCACCTTAGACAAGCATGTGTCTAATTCCTCCAACTTATGAAGATTCATGATTGATTTTGTTTGTTGCAATTCAGAGCCAAGTGTGAAGAGCTTAGCTCCTCTTCTCTGTCCTTCCTTCACCTCCCTTGGTTGCTTTTGCTGCAGAATGACATGGACCCTTTTTGAAAATGGTCTCTTGCTTTGACTATAATTTTGGTCGATGGAGGTATGGATGCTTAAAAGACCATATATCCTCACTAGTTAATCAAGGATTTTCTGGTTGTTTTCGAAAATTTGTTCAAGACGATCCATCTTCTCAAAATTCTCATTAAAGTCTCCTTCCCCTTTTCGTCTTTATTTTTATTTTTTATTTTAAATAATTAATACATAAATAAACCCTTATAGCTCCCTATCTCTATTCTCATAAAAAAACCATTGAGAGATTCAAGCAATAAACTATAAAGTGCTTCAAACCTTCCTCGGAAAGTGAAATCAAAATTTTGATATCTCCTTTGTTGAATCTGTTGCGTGATGATCCCTTCGTTGATGATACACGTTGTGGATGTTGGAGCTGATGAACACCTGCTGCTTTCACTAGAAATGTTGGCCCTTCTCTGCGTTTAAGGGACTCTTAAAACAGTTAGCCAACAATTGTGCATTGATGCTCCTGGTGCTGCAGCGGCTCGTGGCAATGGAGATCTATGCTACAGGGTGAGCGTCCTTCTCCTAGTGTAACAACGTTTTACCACCGTGTGTTCTTGCTATCGGTCAAGGAAACCCTGACCGATTCGATTCGATGCTTAGAGGTTGTGTGACCTGGCTAACCTTCGTGGGACCAACGATGAGGTTACAACGGTTCGTGAGAGGATCCTATTGCTGGCTAGGGAGTGGCTGACAGCTTCGTGGCTCAACACCTCCAGTGATTTCACCTTCCTCTCTGGTGTGATATTGTCGCCCCAATGCTTTGCCCAGACAATAACGGATTTGCTTTGATCCCTTGCAGGTCAGATCTCCTTCTCGCTGGCATGCTTCCTTGTAGGCCTTGCTTTCTCCCTATCTTTTCCAATCTTCTTACATAATCAATGGGCTTCCATCATTAATACACGTTATCTTGGACTTCGGTGTGCTTCAGAAAAACTTTGACGATTCTCTATTTCTCTTTATAGTCAGAGGGCGGCATGAAAAAAAATAATTGCGTGAACCTTTATAAATTGCAGGTGGCAGATACGGCGTTGAGGCTGATGGCTTAAACCAATAGCCAGACTGTCACTTGGCCCTTTTCGATCACCCTTCGATCGTGCAGATCTCAAACTTCCTCCCACCTCTACCGAAAACTGATCTAGAACCATGTTGCACCTTCAGTAAGGCTCTCCCTTGCTTTTCTTGGGATACGGGCCTCGTGCGCTCCCTATACAGGTGATACAATGAATGACTAAGGTGGATATTGTGGTGGCTTCCCGTAGGCTTCTTTCCATGCTAACTTTGTCGTAGCTTAGTCATCGATGACCCTTCCTCCAACGATCGCGATGCTGCTACATCCATGCACAAACAAGGTTGTTGCTTATGATATTATCCTGTCTTTGTTATCCCTCTCGAGCATGAAACCCAACGAGATAAAGCCTCACACAAACACAATGCGCAACATAATTGTGACCTGACTTAGATTCTACCAAGGATTGCAGCTCTGCGTCACCACTGCCTTTCCCCTAGAGCGCTTTATGTTCAATATTGCTATGATAGATATTGGTGGCAGAAAAAACCACACAATTCGAATTACACCCTGGAGGGGCCTTTGAAATTTCACTTGGTGTATTTTCCTTGTAAATTTCAAAACCACTAGGGGTAAATGTGACCCCAAAGATCACTGCAATAACTTCTTCAGCCTTACTTTACGATACTACTGCCAATGCTCCCTTCTCAAACTACCAGAACATTGCTACAACAATGCATAGACGTGGTTGTTCCTTTTGCCATCCTTTCCATTGGTGCGTCCCAATAATTCATAGAGAAAACTTGCTAAAAAAATCTCAGATCCAATCCTCGATCTAATAGATAAATATGCTCAAAACCTTCCGAACGAAATAAAATAAATTGATCCAATTAGGGTGATATTGATAATGGAGTACCACTGAAGAAGACAATGCCGATTAGGGTGAAAAGAATTTCCACTGAAGTTACGACAAGAATTTTCAATCCTGCAAATAAAAATATTGATCTGCTAACAAGAACCCTAAGCTCGCAGGATGCATAGCTCTGATACCACTGTAAGATCCCAAACGATGAAATAATCAATATATATTTCACATTAAAGTGTTATAAATAAAATATCTTTAATAAAAAATTGAACACAAAAGGTATCTAGAAGAATGCAACTATTGTTTCAATTAATATTCATAAACTGAGACATGCACAAAATACAAGCAAATAAAGGAGCCCCTGCCTCAACATACACGACTGCTCAATGAACAAGAAAGTGAAAATATTGAAGCATAAATGTGAACCCTGAATGGATCTACCAACAAATGTCACCACAGGGTTTTTGTCCCAGGATCAAGCTAAAACTGGCCACGAAAAGCTCCCAACAAAACACAAATAGATAGACAAGTGCAGAATTATTCCCTTTGTCTAGCCCTTATCCCTTTTTATAGGTGAGATGGAACTTATTTTATTGTTTTCCTTCGAAAGAAAGAAGACGGATATTGTTATGAAACCAACTCCAAAAATAGAAGAAAAGAGATATCAACGCCTTAGAAGTCAACCACTTCGAGTGGGCAACCTCCTTTACATTACATAAATGAACAATTCTTGGATGATACAAATGAAAAAACCTCCTTTCTATATATAGGAGTCCATGGGGTCACAATATAATCCTAGCCACCCTAACAATAATAATGTAAGGGCACAATAATAACAATATGGGGGTTACAAGGATACAACAATAACAATAAGGGGCTACACTAACAACAATAAAGGACTACACTAGTAATATAGGGACCTAACATGCCCCTCTCCTTCAAAAAAGTGTTGTCCTAAACGCTTGAGTAGCTCTGGATGCTTCTGTATAAAATTCTCATCTTCCCATGTAGAACCTTCAGTGGGTAAGTTCTTCCACTTGATGAGATACTTTGAAATTGATCGATTCCGTAGCTATCGAGTTCTTGTTTCCATGACTACTTCAGGTTCCAATATGATTTTTCCTTCCTCGTCTAGTTCTCGCAATATTGTTTGAACTGGAAGTTTGTCACTTATAACCTTCTTTAAGCATGAAACATGGAAAACTGGATGCACTCGAGAAGAAGCTGGAAGCTCCAATTTGTATGCCATAGTACCAATCTTTTGAAACACCTTGTAAGGACCATAGTACTTTGGCAATACTTTATTATCCTTCTTAGCTTGCTTGAGGGACATTTTTTCGTATGTTTTTAGCCGTAAAAATACCTAGTCTCCTACATCAAAACTTCTCTCATTGTGATGTTGATCTACCTATTGCTTCATTTGATTTTGTGCCAAATTTAGGTTATCCTTTAAGAGTTGGAGAACTTGTTGATGATGCTCGATGTGATCTTCCATTGCTTGAGCCTTAGAATTTTCTCTTAAAGATGATGTGATGGATGGTGGATGATATCCATAAAGTGCCATAAATGGGGTCATTTTTGTTGCATTATGGAAGGAAGTGTTATACCACCATTCAGCTAGAGGTAACCACTTGACCCATTGTGTTTCTTTATCAGATACAAAACAACGAAGATATCCTTCCAAACATTTGTTCACTATCTCAATTTGGCCATCAAATTGAGGGTGATAAATGAGCTATGAGCTACTTTAGTACCCAAACAAGAAAATAATTTCATCCAAAAATTTCCAGTAAGAATGGGATCTTTTTCATTTACAATAATCTTTGGGTTTCCATGTAGCATTTGAATTGTTTCCATAAATGCAGTAGCAATTGTACTTGCTTTAAATGGATGATAATGCACAAAAGTGTGCATACTTGGTAAGTCTATCAACTACCACCATGATGACACTCTTTCCTTTAGACTTAGGTAAACCTATGATAAAATCCATTGAGATCTCCACCCAATGTAGAGTTGGAATGGATAAAGGTTGTAGAAGACCTGGGGTCTTAATTGTCTCAACTTTATTTTGCTGTAAAACCAAACATTCTGCTACAAAATTTTGAATATTAGATTTAAGGCCATCCCCAAAAAATTCTTTCTTCACCTTGTGGTAAGTTTTTAAAAATCCTGAGTGTCTTCCTAAGGGAGAAGTGTGCAACTCCAAAAAAATCTTTTGTTTTAGTTGGGAATTCTTACAAAGATATAAGTGATATTTCTACCATAAGGAATCATTTTTCCAACTAAATATATCTGATGTACTGGGATCATGTTTCAACTTGTGAATGAGTGTCCACACTTCTTCGTCCTTCTTCCATTCATCCCTTGCTTCAGTTATCCAATCTGGTTGGATAATAGTAATGACACAAAATAATGCTTCCATCTCTTCATCCTTTCTTGAGAGTACATCTGCAACAACATTTAGCTTCCCTTTTTTTTAGATGATTTCAAAGTCATAACCCAACATCTTTGTGACCCATTTTTGCTTCTCTTCTAAAGATATTCTTTGCTCCAAAAAGCATTTAAGACTATCATGATCATTTTTTACCTTGATGTGTCTTCCCGTTAGGTAAGGTCACCATTTCTTTAGTGCGTGTAGTATTGCCAATATTTCCTTCTCATAAATGGATTTCTGTAAATAATTTCCTTTGATTGGACGACTTTCAAAAGCAATGAGTCTTCATTCTTGCATTAAAACAACACCAATTCCATTTCTTGAGGCATCACATTCCACAATAAAGGTTTTTGTGAAGTATGGCGTAGCTAAGACTGGTGTTAGGCACATTGTCTCTTTAAGATGTTCAAAGGCCTTAATTGCTTCAGGAGTCCATGAAAATGGATCTTTCTTCAATAATTTTGTTAGAGGTGTTAATATTCTCCCATAATTCTTAACAAACTTGCGATAATACCCTATTAACTCGAGAAATCCTCGTAACTGCTTTATGGTTGTGGTGACTTTCCATTCCTTAATGGATTTTATTTTTTTAGGGTCTACCTTAACACCCTCGTGAGATACAATATGACCCAAATATTCCACCTCTTCTACTCCAAAGAAACATTTGGAACTTTTTGAATATAATTGTTTCTCCTCCAATAGTTTGAGCAGTCTATCAACATGTTGAACATGGTCCTTCCAAGACCTGTTGTAGATTAGTGTATCATCTAAAAATACTAACACAAATTTTCTAAGGAAGGGTTTGAAAATGGAATTCATCAACCCTTGAAATGTAGAAGGTGCATTGGTAAGGCCAAAAGGCATGACCAAAAATATCTTCAGTCTTCATTCTAATTTGATGATATCCTGAATGATCTGATATGGGTGGCTGAATTTTTTTTTCTATGCAAGCACCTCCCACTCAATTAAAACAAATTAAGGATCTTTCTTATACATGCATGTGCGGAATTGAATTCTTGATTCAGTTGTATGTGTTTTAACTGGTTTAAGGCTTTATGTGTGAGCAATTAAACATTTTTTTAAGCTGATTAAAATCATGTACAACAACCATAAATTGCTGCAAATTAACCAACAACACATAACAAAAAACATAATAAAGGATTTCACCCTCAAAACTTGTGCTACGTCTCCTTGAGCCTCCGTCAATGGACTTGGCTCTTTGGGATTAAGATGGTCAATTTCTTTTACAAGCTGATGCTCAACTCCAATGGTTGTTTGGACTGTACCAATGGGTTTATAATACCAAAATACCTTTGGATTGACTACTCAATCTTTGGAAATGGACCTAGGCACCCTTGGGCTTGACCTCTTTGGTTGGTGTCCTTGAGCTTCCCTGAGCTTCTATGTGGAAAAAAATATCCTAGAAGTCCTCTTCTGCTCTTGAAACCTATTCTACTATCTCAAACACATATCAATCATCCAAAATAGGTTGTTCATTCACTCAGAATGAACTCAGGCTCCCTGTTTTATGCCTCCAACACCTGGTAGCAATGAGCTCTCTGAAACTTCCCTGTGGCTTATTTGGCTCTAGAAGTCTCCAAATTCTTCTGAAAACCCCATCATTGGATTTAGAAGGTTCAAGATAGTCATAAATGATTATTTTTTTCCTGAGAATGGCCGTCTTGCTGCCCTGGCTAGGCCTCATTCTTTTGTTGGCTACTGGTGGCCCTTGGAACTTCTCTGAAGCAAAATCACGCTCAAAAGTCCTCAACTAGCTCTAAAAACCTCACAAATGGCTCTAGAATGCTCAAATTAGTCAAGAATGACTCTTTTCACTCAAAATGGTCGAAAATTGAGCCTTCTAGACTTTTTCCCAATATCTCCTAGGAGAACTCCACTATATGTGGAGAACTCCAGTTAACTGGAGTTAGAATAGGGCTGACCACCAAATTTGGTGTGCCCTTATCTGATCCACCAATAAATCCGTGCATTAAAATTTATGGTTAGGGTGGTGGACACATGCACACCCCCAACTGTTAAGTGGCTTATACATTAGCGGAAACAACAGAATACAATATCATAGTTTCATTAAACATACAAACGTTTGCAATCAACATCTGATCCCTTTTACGGGACTTCAGAATATCAAATAAATTTGCAACTGTAATACAAGGTACATTGCAGATTGGGAGACATAAAATCTCACAGATCACACATCACGGAATATAAAAAATACCCTTAACGTTTAAACAATACAAGTGTCGACACGAAGTTGCGATCGCATCGCCGCATCGCAATTCGGCCGAAATACCTTTTTGCAGATCGCAGGGTTTAAGATTTCACATATCGGAAATCTTAAGCCATCGCTCTTCGGCTTATCACACATATAACTCATCGCACTTCGCAAGTTTAACTTTATACCATTAAACCTTATTCCTTGCGAATTGCAAATTCGCTTCCCGTGCGCTATGATCTCCACCGTAGTTTTGGTCCTTGATCCGACAATCCTCGTTATCTCTCCACCTCCTCACTTCACATCGTAGGTTAAAGAATTTAACTTTGCGAAACTATTTTAACAGTAAACTTTGTTCTATGAGATGTGCGATATTTCTCCACTGCGATGAGATCTCTCTCGTTGATCTCCCACTGCTGCTTCTGCGATCTAATCACCACCGTTCAACCCTCGTTGTTGACTGGATCATAGCCGTCCATTCCATTTGCAACATTTCCACGGCTGTGCAATCCCAGATTCTATATGCAAAGTTCAAGACTCCATGACAGCCACCAATTTGGATCCCACTCTGCTGATCGATCTGGTTCTGAACCTGTTTTGGAAAGTGAACAACGGGCCATAACTCAATTATTACGAACTCAGAATTTGATTAAATGATTTGCATTGGAATCCTGGTGACGAGATCTACACTCTCATCTTGGTTTGAAGCAGTTTTGAGCACTTTGAAATTTTAGCTAATCCTTAGGCCCTGATCCCAATCTTATCAATCCTTCCCACTGATGAGCTTTTGGACCCACAAAATATAATGATTATTTTCCTGAAGCTTCAACACTCTGCTGCTTTAAAGTTATATCAATTGATTTTTCTTGACAATTCTCTTTGGAAATCACCCTGATATGCCTTGCACTGCAACTGGCTATGTCGCTTGACCACTGCTCTTTGGCTGTTGCTGACCCCCTTCAACGTTGTTGGCTGCTATAAACTGATGCATACCCTGTTGTACCACTATTCTCTCTTTGTGCTTGGCAAACTGTTAGCCTTCCCACTGAGAATGAAGTCCCTCTTGCAACAAAGGCATACAAGATTCTTCTTGGAAATCCTCTTATCCAAATTAAGCTTGCAATATGAGTGAACTCTTGGTGTCAACAAAAGAAACCATCTTGTTCTGCAATGGCTGCAAATCACTTTGCATTTTTTCCACTTCTTCACTGAATGGACCAAAACTTCCTGCAACATCTTGTCAGAAGAACACATGATCAATCTTGAAAAGAAAATCTTATGCAAGAATTGAAATGAATACCACCTCTTTTTGCTTCTTCAAAGCATTGATTGTCACCTTCCTGTAACATCACATACATGGTGATCCTCTTGCACATTGGTGTATCCATTTATCGACTCACAAACGACAAACACCCTTGACTAAAACATAAGTTTTGCAACATGGGACATCAACAACAAGTCGACATGAAATGTGCAGTACAATCGACACAAGTCGATATACAACATGATACATATTGACAACACTCATGCATGTATCTATTTACAATGAACTTATCACAAGTTCTTCATTTACACATACAAAATCTCATGCATATGTACACTTTTCAACTCTCTTTTTCAAGAACAAATAAGTACATAACCCCAAAACATATGGGTGATCATAAGAGCTGAATTGAATGATAAATTGTTGCAACATAAATGAGTAACATACCCATCTTTTACACCATCTTGGTGAAATTTTGCAACAAATAGAAATGCCTTCAACCAAATGACATTCACATGAAATATTGCATCATTCAAGTTGTGATAATCTGCTGCAACTTGTGATACTTTAAACAGAAATTAAAGCATACATAAGGCTGAAATTTGCATGTATGTACAAAGTAAATGCATGCCTTACTTGGTCAAGAAATCGATCCATTTCTTGCCAACCCACTTCAATGGTGATTTTTCCTACTGAACATCTTCTTCTTGTGAATCATCTTGACTCACATCAATGATGGAATCTCCCATTCCATTCTCGCAATTATTTTTATCCACTTTCTTCATGTGCTTTAGATGAGTTGTTGGATGCAGTGTCCAACATTGGTTAATGAGATGTCCCTTCTTCTGACAATAAGTGAAATATTTTTCATCTTATGTTCAAGACGCCTTTGCTTTGACTATTTCATGTATGCTATCATTCTTTTCCAGCACCTTGAAACTTGATGGTTATAAAAACCACAATATGAACAAAAACTTTTTCTCCCACTCATGCATGCAGATTTGTCGTGATTAACATAATCATAAAAAACATGATTATAGGAAGAATTATACCTTGAATGCTACTTTGAATGTCCATCTTTTTCACCTTCTTGAGAAGATGAACTTGAAGAGGTTCCTACTCTCTTTTGAAGACAAACAACATTTTTCATGTCCTTAGAGCTGTCACAACTCTCTTGTTTGCCATAAGTTGCATGTATAAAAGCATCTTGCTACAACATGGGTTTCAAAAAATTGCATTCATCTTGATTACAAACTTTGCATGTTTGATGGTTTGAACCTGCAACAATAGCCCTTCTTGGAAGTGATTCAAGTGCCTTCATGGATTTAGAAATTTCTCCATAAAGTTGTCCATAGCCAAGACCCAAATACTTAGGTCTTTCCTCAACCATAATTGGCTCAACCATGCCTTGTGCATGTTTTCCTAATCCCTTACCTTCATAGCCCATTTTGATCATCAATTTGGACCCTATTCCTCTAGTGTGTTTTTCAAATGAACCTACATATTTATCTTGGGAGGAAATTGAAGACAAATTTGAATTATTTACCTCTTCTTCAAGCACATGCTTGGCTAATGCTTCTTTGGCATCATAGAGCTGAATATCCATCTCATGCATCTTTTGAAGAATTTCTTGCTTCTCTTTCATCATGGAAACCAATTTCTCTTTAAGTTTAGTGCTCTCCCTTACATCTTCATACTACTGTTGCACCATATCTTTCATGATGTGAAATTCCTGCTTCATCTCTTTGTCAAAGAGTCTTGCAAAGGAGGAGGATTTAGAAATATCACTTGATGAAGTTTTCATCACTATGTAAATGAATTAAATAACTTAAAAAAAAATTCACAAAGCTTTAAAAACAATTGACAAATCTTCAAAAACAATTTGGTTGTAGATTCAAGCTCTTCTATGTAGCTTGTATTCTTCTTCAAGCAACCTCTTTTGCAAACAATCCCTCTTGTGCTTCAAGGGCTGCCTTGAGGTTCTTTGGGTAAGGAGGATGCTTTCATCCTTCTTCTTTCTTGTCCTCTTCTGGACTTAGCTAGAAGTAGCTCCTCTTCACCTCTAGTGAACTCAAACTTGTAAGCATCAGTCAATTTGCAAACAATTAAATTATTTGCACTGTTAAACACCATTCAATTCAAATAAGCAAGCAAGCAACCTTGTGCTTTATCAAGGACCTAATTCTCTATCAAACAAGCAACCTAGTGCTCTGTTAAGCAAGAAACCTAGTGCTCTGATACCAACCTAATCGGATATGGGTGGCTGACTTGTTTTATTATGCAAGCAACTCCCACTCAATTAAAACAAATTAAGGATCTTGCTTATACATGCATGTGCAGAATTGAATTCTTGATTCAATTGTATGTGTTTTAACTGTTTTAAGGCTTTATGTGTGAGAAATTAAACATGTGTTTAAGCCTATTAAAATCATGTACAACAACCATAAATTGTAGAAAATTAACCAAAAACACATAACAACAAACATAATAAAGGAGTTCACCGTCAACACTTGGGCTACGTCTCCTTGAGCCTCCATTAATGGACTTGGCTCTTTAGGATTAATATGGTCAATTTATTTTAAAATCTGATGCTCAACTCCAATGGTTGTTTGGACTGTACCAATGGATTTAAAATACCAAAATACCCCTGGATTTACTGCTCAATCTCTGGAAATGGACCTAGGCTCCCTTGGGCTTGACCTCTTCGGTCAGTGTCCTTGAGCTTCCCTGAGCTTATCTGTGGCATAAAATCTCCTATAAGTCCTTTTCTAATCCCGAAACCTGCTCTACTGTCTCCATCACATATTAATCATCCAAAATAGGTTGTTCATTCGCTCATAATGAAATCAGCCTCCTTGTTCTATGCCTCCAACACCTGGTGGCACTAGGCTCCCTAAAAATTCCATGTAGCTTCTTCGGCTCTAGAAGTATCCAAATGCTTCAGAAAAACTCATCATTGGATTCATAAGGTTCAATATAGTCAGAAATGACTATTTTTTTTTCCTGAGAATGGCCTTTGGCTGGCCTGGCTAGGCCTCATTCTCCTTCTAGCTCCCGGTGGCCCTTGGAACTTATCTTAAGAAAAATCACGCTCAAAAGTCCTCAACTAGTTCTGAAAATCTCAAAAATGGCTCTAGAATGCTCGAATTAGTCAAGAATGACTCTTTTCACTCAAAATGGTCAAAAATTGATCCTTCTAGACTTTTTCCCAATATCTCCTAGGAAAACTCCACTAAATGTGGAGAACTCCAGTTAACTGGAGTTAGATTAGGGCTGACCGCCAAATTTGGCATGCCCTTATCCACTCTACCAATAAAATCATGCATTAAAATTTATGGTTAGGGCGGTGGCCACATGCACACCCCCAACCGTTAAGTGGCTTATACATTAGCAGAAACAACATAATACAATATCAGAGTTTCATTAAACATACATACGTTTGCGATCAACATCGGATCCCTTTTACGGGGGTTCGCAATATCAAACAAATTCGAAACCATAATACAAGGTACATCGCAAATCAGGAGACATACAATCTCATTGATCGCACGTCGCGGAATATAACAAATACCCTTAACGTTTAAACAATACAAGTGCCGACGCGAAGTTCCAATCGCATCGCAACATCGCAATTCGGTCGAAATACCTTTTTGCAGATCACAGGGTTTAAGATTTCGCATATTGGAAATATTAACCCATCGCTCTTTGGCTTATCTCACATATAACTCATCGCACTTTGCAAGTTTAACTTTATACCATTAAACCTTATTCCTTGTGAACTGCGAAGTCGCTTCCAATGTGCTACGATCTACACCGTAGTTTTGGTCCTTGATCCGGCGATCCTCATTATCTCTCCACCTCCTCACTTCACATCGTAGGTTAAAAAATTGAACTTCGTGAAACTATTTTAACATTAAACTCTGTTCTGTGCGATGTGCGATGTTTCTCCAATGCGATGAGATCTCTCCCGTTGATCTCCCACTACTGCTTCTGCGATCTAATCACCATCGTTCAGCCCTTGTTGTTGACTGCATCATGGCTGTTTGTTCCACCTGCAACATTTCCACAGCTCTGCAATCCCCGATTCTATATGTAGAGTTCAAGACTCCATGACAGCCACCAATTTGGATCCCACTCTATTGGTCGATCCAGTTCTGAACATGTTTTGGAAAGCGAACAACAAGCCATAACTCAATCATATGAACTCAGAATTTAATGAAATGAGTTGTGTTGGAATCCTGGTGACGAGCTCTATGCTCTCGTCTTGGTTTGAACAATTTTTAAGCACTTTTAAATTTTAGCTAATCCTTAGGCCCCGATCCTAATCTGATCATTGAATGAAGATCCATCTTGGTAAAATAAATTGCTCCATGTAATTCATCCAATAATTCATCAATTAGAGGAATGGGAAATTTATATTTAATAGTGAGCTTATTGAACTCCCTATAATCCAGACACATGCGCCATGATCCATCCTTCTTGTGCACCAGTACTATTGGAGCAGAGAAAGAACTTTGACTCGATTGAATTATACCATCCTCTAACATTTATGCAATCATACATTCAATTTATCTCTTTTGGACATAAGGATATTTGTAAGGCCTTATTTTTGGAGGAACACTTACTGGAATAAAATGAATAGCATGATCATGATCACGAATAGGTGGGAGTCTTTTGGGAGTTTCAAACACCTTGGAATGATTGTCCAAGATGTTTTGGAGATCTGGAGAAATAGATGATTTTGATGTTGGAAATTCTAGTGAGCATAACTATGCAATTATGCCTCATTTTTCTCTCTTCAAAAGCTTTGTCATGACATTAGATATTATTATATTTCCTAGCTTCCCTACGATACCCTGTAATTCAACTTCCTTTCCTTCTGAATTTTTTTTCAAGAAAAAGTTCTTGAAAATTAAAGGCTACCGTCCCCAAAGATGGTAACCATTTTACTCCTAGTACAACATCAGCACCTCCCATTGGAATGGAAAGAATTGGACTATTCAATACATATTCCCCCATGGTTATTGATGAGCTCCACCATTAGACATATTTGGAGGGGTTAATAGTCACCTTTTTGCCTTCTTAGATCTCTTTTTCTTGCATTTTTATTATTATTTGGTTTTATGATGCTATTATCGGTGGTGATTAAGGCTAACATACTTTGAGTGCTTAATATGAGGTTGAGTGCAAAAACCATGAATTATTATCATTTTTATAAGGATTTTATCATAAATACTTGGAGGAGACAACAAAGAGAAATTATAGGAGGATTGTCCACCCTCCTTAACTCTCAAAGGCAGCCGAAGGATCCCAAATATTCTCTCCAACAATTCAAATTCCAAAAGTAGCCAAAGGATCCCCAAGGATTCTCTCCAGCAATTTGAATTCCAGAGGCATCCAAACAACTCAAAGAGGAGTGCACCCAATATTTTTTTACTTGGAGGCAAGTGGAATCAATCACCATTTTTCTAGGGAGTTGTTGGTAGTTTCCCTGTAGAATAAATAGAGCAGAGCTAGAGCTAGGAAGAGTTAGTCGATTCTAGTTGGAACTTGTTGCAAGATATTGAGCTTTCTACTCAGTGATCAAACTTTCAGAAATGTATGAGGCTATTCTTTTATGAAAAGAGCAGACTGATTCCATTTTACTATTTTAATTTTCAGAGAGCTAGGCTCGTGGGTTAGGGACCAATCCATGTGCCTCAGCTTCTCTGCCTGTTACCATTCTTTCCTTTCTTCCATTAAGCTAGTTTTCGTTTTGTCATTCAATTAGTTCTGTTTTTAATAGTTTCATTGTTATTTAGTTTTTATTTCAGTGTGCTATTGTAGTTTTTCATTTTCTTGTGAGTAATAGAAGAGAGAAGAAAAACCAATTTTTTTTTTTTTGGATCAAGAGTCCCTTCTCATCTCTATCAATAGAGCTCAAGGAGGGTGAACCTTCCCACAGACCCAAAAAACTGCTTTCTGTTCACTATTTTATCACGCATTCTTTTTTATTTTCCTGTGCATGAATCTGCAGGCTTGTTTGCAGGAATTAGTATTAAAGTTCTAGAGAAGTTTTTTTTCTCTCTCTGTGCTACGCTTCTAAACACCTTTGTTACGCTTCTATTCCTTCCTTTTCTATCATCGCAGCTACCGCACCCTTTTTTTATTCGCGAAAACTCCCCCAAAACCTTAAAGTTCACCTTCTATCCCTTATTTTCGCTTTGCAAAACTGTCGCAACCCTTTCTAACTTAAAAACCATTCAAAAACATCAAAAACTCGACCTCCTCCTTTGCCCCTCGGTTCTCCCGCTACCATACTTTTTCTTTTCGCAAAATTGCACTTCGCAATTTTTAACTTTTTCCTTGAAGACTTACTGCTCTCCTTTTCCGATTGTGATATTGCGATATCGCATATCACAAATCGCAGTTTTTACCACATCGCAATTGCATTTCACAACTTTTACCTTTTCTCCTTTACACTTATCGCTTGTTTTAACCGATTGCAATATTGCGAAATCGTAAATCATAAATCGCATCGTTTACCTTTTATTCCTTTACAATTACAACTCGTTTTCTCCAATTGCGATATTGTGAAAATGCAAATCCCAATCGCACCATTTTCCCTTTTATGTTAACACTTACCGCTCGCTTTCGTCAATTGTGATATTGCGAAATTGCACTTCGCATTGTTTTCCCTTTTCTTTTAACACTTACCGCTCACTTTTGCCAATTGTGATATTGCGATCACGCTATGCCGTCGGTCCCACCACCACGTCACCCATCAAAAATCGCACTTCGCAACATTTACCCTTTTCTTTTAAGACTTACCTCTCCGATACGCTGATTGCAATATTGTGATCGAGCTCCGCCGTTGGTCCCACCGCCACGTCACTCATTGCATTTCGCACTGCGCAACGTTTAGTTGGTTTTCGTTAATACTTACCGCTCTTTCCACTGATTGCGATATCGCATATCACACATCGCAACTCTTTCCCTGTCGCACTTCTCACTTCGCAGTTCTTACCTCATCACACTTCGAATTTTTCTCCCGCTCCCGAAGAATACTTCTGCTATCCCTTTAATTTTGCGATATTGCGATTGCGATATCGTATATCACATATCACAACTGTTGCCTCCATCGCCTCTCCGCCATCACATTTTTCAATTCATTCCGCTCCAAAGCCATTTCTGCGCTATAATAAGGTTTTATAAGGTTTAACCCCCACTTTCCACTTCTAAGCCTTGTGTCATGTCCTTAAGCCCTCCATTAGCATCTTTAGCCTTTTCTTTTCCTCCAAACTGCAAATCAACACTTTTTCAGTTAGTCTTAAATCATGGATAGCTTAGGTGCATGGATAGAAGCATGATATATAGACCATAGGATAAGTAGAGTGCATTTAGCGGTTTGGCCAAGTTAAGTGTGGTTTAGAATTAGTTTACTTTCTGCCATTTATTTTCAGCAAGTTAGTTTAGTTTCCTTTCTGTCATTTCTTTTCTACAAATTAAATTAGTTTCCTTTAAACAGTTTAATTTTAGTTTCCTTCCTGTCATTTCTTTTCAACAATTTATTTTTCAGTTTTTATCATAGTTTAAGAAATAGCACCCTTTCGTAAAGCAGAAGAGGATGACATGAACAGAGTGCATATGTTGTGCATATAGCACTGTCACCTCCAAGTTTGTACAAACCCTAGGTTGATAAAGTAAGGTAAGGCAACCCCTGGGAGTTGCAGCACTCATGGTGCAATACCAGGGCTCACCACTTTTTGGCGTCGTTGTTGGGGAGGTGTCTAGTAGATGCTTTGATTTTTTTTTAGCATTCTTTTCTGTTTTCCTTTCTTTTCATGTCATTTCAAAAATATTAAAAAAATACAAAAATATTTGATTTTCATGCCTCGTAGGACTAGGAATACTCAAAGACAAATCTTACCTAAAACCCCCACATCACCTCTTAGCCACCCTTCACTCTTCTTCAGTGGCAGTGAGATTGAACCCCCTATAGGAGAGCCTTCTGAATATTTTGAGGATCTTATTAGGGAAGAAGAATAAGACCTTATTTCAACTGAGGGACTTGCTTCACTTATCTTAACCATGGCTAGGATCCAGAGAGACTTTCCCATAAGAGAGGCAGATGGGGAAACTAAGATGAAAAACATTAGCCCCTCAGCTCTTCCACACTTCCATAGACTTACCTCTGAGGATCCTGACACCTTCATGTTTGAATTTGTTGTTGTTTGTAGGAATTATGACTATACTTCTGATGATCAAAATTTGAATCTATTCCCATCCACCCATAAGGATGCATCCTTGCGCTGGTTCATGGGTATGTGTGGGGACAACATCACTACCTGGGCACAGATGGAAGAGACCTTCAACAACAAATATAGAGACTACTGTAGGTCCAAGGAAACTAAGGATGAAATATTTAGGATGACTCTAGGACCTGATGAATCCCTAGAGGACTATGAAGAGAGGTTTCAATTAAACTATAAGAGATCCAACTGTACTCTTGATCCTGCATCACTTAAACTTGTAATTATTTGAGGGATCAGTGAAGAGATGATAGAAACCTTGAATATGTTAACAGGAGGATATATCTACCAACAACCATATGAAAAAATAAAAACCATCTTCTAGAACCATTCTAGGGCATTTAGGAAGAAGGGTAGAGCTAGCCAAAGTACATCCAATACCCTTTCCTCTTCCACCTTCATAAAACATGAGAAATGAAACATGCTATAGGACTACAAGAGTGACATGCTACACACATTTTCTTTACAAATCGACACAATGCATGTAAAAATGAAGCAAGAGGAAGCAGAGAGAGCCCTGGCCATATTTTGTCCTAGATGTACCAGGAAGCACCCAAGAAATGAATTTCCACTAAATGTCATAGAGGTTTGCTTAGTCTATGAGGAGAATCATGCCATAGAAAAGTGTCCCTCCTTACCTGGACTTAAAGTTGTATATCAAGGCGGGGAAGCAATTCTAGAGAAACTATGTTTCATCAAACAGAGAAGGCCTCAAGCCCCTCATTCATATAAACAAGGTATGCAAGGTGCACCTTACTCTTACTATCACAACAATCAGAGCTCACCCGTGCAACCTTGGTATACAACCACTCCTCCATCCTGGTCTACACCTCCTACTTGGCCTTACAACCCTTCATATCATCCTCAGCCAGTAAACCAACCATTTTAGCAGTATTTTCCACAACAACCTCAATGGAACAATCCATCACAAGGGTAGAGGCCTCAACAAAATCAACCACCTGATCTAATGCCTCCACTCCAACCTCAACCTCAGATTACTCATGTTGCTCCACCTAGGCTACCTATACCTGCTCAACCCAATCTGAACCTGAACAACCGACTGGCACTACAGGCTCCCAGTGGAGAAACATCCCATCCAGCGTATGATGTGGAGATACAGGAGGTTAATCTCAAGTTGGAAAGAGTACTCCCAGAAAAACATCCTTCATATACACCTATAGAGGTTGAGGAGGAAAAGGAAGAAGGTAACACTCAGATCCAACAACCTCCTTTTGCTGAGCGCTTGATCCACCTTAGTCATCACACCCCAAAGGAGACTAAAATCCTGGGAGAATTGGAAAATTTGTGTGCAAATATACCACTTCTCTGGGCCATTAAGGATGTCTAGATCTATAATAGGCTCATCAAAGAAAAGTGCTTCAAGAAACCTGGGAGAAGGAAGAGAGATACCCCCACCATCAATATGGTAGGACAATTGTCTGACCTGATGCTGGAGAAGGTGATATTTCCAAAGTACTTGGACCCTATTAGTCCAGTTATTGATGTGCATATAGATGGTGCCAAAGTCCCCAACACTCTGATTGATCTATGGGCTTCCATCAATATCATGACCAAGGAAACTATTTTGAAACTTAATCTCCAAGGGACTTTGAGGAAAACCACAACAGTTCTGCAACTTGCAAATCAGCCATGGTAACTCTGGATGGAATTGTTGAGGATGTTATGCTTACCATTGATTCATGGGAGTACCCTACAGATTTCCTAGTTCTACAACCAAAAACCAAGTTTAATGGTTATCCTTTCATCTTAGGGAGACCTTGGTTAGCCACTACAGATGCTTATATTAGTTTTTGGGTTGGAAACATGACTATGAAAAATGGGCCTTTGTCTAAACAGCTAGTGTTATATCCTCCAACCTAGCCTTCCGTTGATCATGATCTCCCTATATGGTTGGAGGATGAAGAAGATGATTTATATAACACTACCCCTATGTGTACCATAGATGATATTCTTAGAGGGGGTTAGCTCGATGAAGATGAACTCATCGACCATGCCATTCAAAACCAGTCCTCCACTAACATTCCTATAAAAACCTTAGTCAAAGAGTCTGAAATCCAACCTTGGATGGAAGTGAACTTAGTTGAGTTAACCTCTGAATCCACCAAGGCTATCGAGTTTGGCCCATCCAGATATTTGAAAATCAACCCAAACCTCTCAAATGAAGAAGAGAAGCAGCTATGTTAGCTTTTGAAAGAAAATCTTGAAGCATTTTCTTGGGATTATAAGGACATGAAAGGGGTGAATCCTTCAGTATGAAGACATCACATTTACATTAAAGAAGGATGAAATCCTGTTAAACAACCCCAAAGAAGGATGAACCCAACTCTGAAGGACATAGTCAAAGAAGAGCTGCAAAAACTATTGGATGTGGGGTTCTAATATCCTATATCTGATAGTGAGTGGGTATCCCCTCTTGTCCTAGTCCCAAAGAATAATGGGAAGTGGTGAATTTGTGTTGACTATTGAGAACTTAACAAAGCCACCAAGAAAGACCATTTCCCTTAGCCCTTTATAGACCAATTCCTGGATGGCCTTGCGAGGAAGAAGTTATTTTCCTTTTTATATGGGTTTAGTGGATAAAATCAGATTCAAATCAGCCCTAAAGACCAATATAAGACTACTTTCACCTGCCCTTGGGGTACCTTTGCTATAGAGTCCTACCCTTTGGGTTGTGCAATGCCCCATCTACCTTCCAAAGAGTTGTCCTGAGCATCTTTTCTGAGTTAATACATGACTCTGTCGAAATCTACATGGGTGATTTCACACCATATGGGAATGACTTCCAGGAAGCTCTCTCCAATTTGGGTAAAGTACTAAGAAGGTGCATTGAGATGCATCTCTCCTTGAGCCCGGAAAAGTGTGAATTATTAAAGAAAACAGAGGTTATATTAGGACACTCCATATCCCAAGTAGGAATATAGGTAGACCCAAACAAAATCACTATCATCAAAAGGGTACCTGCTCCTCAAAATCAGAAAGATGTCAGGAGTTTCTTAGGCTTAGTTGGTTACTATAGAAGGTTCAAAAAATATTTCAGTAATATTTCTTCGCCATTATTTGAGTTATTGGCCAAGGATTATGAGTTTATTTGGTTCAGTCCTTGTCAAGAGGCTTTCAAGCTCATTAAGGAACAGTTGACTTCTACCCCCATCCTCTGAGGTCCAAATTGGACTCTGCCTTTCCACATCCACACTAATGCATCCGAAAAAGCTGCAGGGGCAACATTAGGACAATTAGAGGACAAAATCGCTTATGCCATTTATTTCATCAGCAAGAATTTGTCCAAGGCCAAGCTGAATTATAATGTTACTGAGAAGCAGATGTTAGCCATTGTCCATGCTTTGAACAAGTTCACGCATTATGTGACTGGATATCAAACCTTTGTTCACACTGACCATGCAACAATCAAGTATTTAATGAACAAACTGGATGTTAATGCTAGGATAATTATATGGTTGTTACTTTTGCAGCAATTTGATTTGACTATTATTGATAAACTGGGAAAAGAGAATGTTGTTGCAGATTTTTTGTCCAGGTTAGCTCTCCCTGCAGGTGAAGAAGGAATGGTGGATGACCAGTTTCTAGATGAGCATCTATTTTCTATATCATCACTCTCACCATGGTTTTATGATATCGCCATCTACTTGGTTGTTGGGAAACTCCTTCCTAATCTTTCATTTAGGGAGAGGAGCAGAATCATCAGAAACAAATGCCCCTTTCACATGGATTGGGGGAAACCTTTTCAAGCTAGGCCCTGATCAAATCCTAAGGAGATGTGTGAGGGAGGAAGAATTTTTTGATATCCTCTCTGCATGTCATGAAAGCCCATGTGGAGGCCACTCCAGTGCAAAGAGAACAGCTTACAAAATTTTACAGGTAGGATACTATTAGCCTACCCTTCACTAAGATTCTAGAAGATACACCAATAGGTGTGACCAATGCCAGAGGATGGGGAAACCCACACAAAGGGATGAAATTCCTTTACACCCCTAGGTGGCTCTTGAGCCATTTGATAAGTGGGGCATGGAATTTGTTGGACCTGTTTATCCACCATCCGCACAAAACAAGTATATCATAGTCTGCATTGATTACCTGACAAAGTGGGCTGAAACAAAAGCAGTGAAGGTAGCAACTGAGGAGAAAGTAGAAAACTTTCTGAGGGAGAATGTGTTTTACAAGTTTGGGTACCCTAGAGAAAGATTCACTGATCAGGGAGCACAATTCACCTCTCACCTCATTGAGAATCTTTTGAGGAAGCACAATATTAAGCATAGAACTTCTACTACCTATCACCCTCAGGCAAATGGCCAAGTATAAGTAGCTAACAAAGCTTTAGAGAGCATCCTCACCAAGGTTGTGAGAAGCAACAGAAAATATTGGGCATAAATATTTGCATAAGCTACTTGGGCCTACAACACTACTTGGAAGACAACAACAAGATTCACTCCTTATGAACTAGTATATGGTAAGAAGGCTCTACTTTCAGTTGAGTTTGAATTCAATACCTTAAGAATGGCAGATGAATTAAATCTAGATCTATCGAAGGCCCAAAAAGAGAGGTTCCTACAACTAAATGGATTGGATGATTTCAGAATGCAAGCACTTCTTCACATAGAGGTAGTTCAGCTACAAAGGAAAGTCTGGCATGACAAGAACATCAAATAAAAGACCTTCCAAGAAGGAGATTTCGCGTTGTTGTATGATTCAAGGTTTAAAGATTTCAAAGGAAAGTTGATGAAAAGATGGTTGGGACCTTACACAGTGGAAAAATGTTTTGATAATGGCATAGTTCAAATCATAACCATAGATGAGGAAGGAATCCCCTTGCTTGTCAATGGTCACAGACTGGAAATTTACAAGAAGCCTTTGTCAAGGGCAGATTTCATAAATTCAATAAGCAGAGAGGTGTGTGTGATGGGAAACTCCATATCTTCCCGCACCTCCTGAAAAAAAAAGAGATAAAAAAGAATAAAGATCCATGGGTGAAAACCTCTCTAAGGCACCCAAGGCAAGCTTGTGGGTTGAAAACCTCGATGGAGGCAGCTCACTTGCTCTCAAAAAAAAAAAGGGAGAGAATAAAGATCCATGGGTGAAAACCTCTCTAAGGTGCCCAAGGCAAGGTTTTGGGTTGAAAACCTCCATGAAGGCAGCCCACTTTCTTTCAAGAAAAAAAAAAAACAAAAAATACATCTGCATCTCTGTGTTTTTTGAGTTTTCCGTTTTGTAGGTTATTAATGGTTTCTAGAAACATAGGGAGGCATTCATCTTCTTTTCCCTTCTTCTATTTTACCATCCATCCCATCATTCACTCCATTCATTTTCATAACTTCTTCCATCACCTCCATACACCATATTCCTCCATTCCTGAGCACAATGTAGAAAAAGAAAACAAGCCACAAACCGCTACAAACATCAAGAAGTTCCTTCAAAAACAAATTTTTTCACATACTACAAAGAAAAACAAGGAGGGGCTGATAAAGCAAACCCCGGGAAAGACAGGAGTGCCACCCATGGCATCTGGAGAAACCCCATGCAACATCTACACCGCGAAAAACAACAAGAAAGATCAACAACTCACTCAAAGAGTTTCTCATTCAGCAAGCTTCTCACTGAGGAACGGAAAAATAAGGAAGAACGCAGCATATAAGAGGCTTGTCTCTGAATTCCAGCTCCTGCAAACACCTTGAAAAAAACAGGTAAAATTGGGTATAGCTTCTCACCCCTTGCTATGCATCCATAATAGCCATAAATAATTAAATTTTCAGACTTAGAGTTTAAGGGGCAGAAAGGTGCCCAGTTAGCTTGGCCACCATTGTGAAGTATTACTAGGGATAAATTGAAAAGTTTCACCACCTGGGCATGAAAATAAAAAATTTGAATCAAGTGGAGTAGAGGAGAATGAGGGGAGGAAACACGCAGTCCATCATGAATTAACAAAGATAAGGAAACAATGGTCTCTAACGAAAATTGGAGCTGAGGCCGAGTTATAGAAGTGCTCCAAAATTAGTTGTGTAATATAATAAAAAGAGATCTCGTCTCATCCAAACCAGTGAATTGGGAATTTTTGAGGGAAAGATACCGAAAGGAGCCCGCAACAAAACAATACCGAGAGTGGGCTACATATTTGAACAACATGCAATAGCAATAGCAAAACAATGTCACCCTACCCATGGCCTAGTCCTCTTCCATAAATATGAGCGGGGAAGCTTTTATAGCAACCCAAACAAGGAAGAATTCCACTTCTAGCCTTACAGAAGAAGAAGAAGAACCAGAAGAAGACGAAGAACCAAAGGAAGAGCTATAAGAAGAGGAAGAACCAGAGGAAGATTCAGAAGAAGAAGAAGAACCAGAAGAAGAACCAAAAGAGGAACAAGAAGAACCGGAAGAGAAGAGGAAAAGACAAAGGGCCAAGGAAAAACAGAAGAGATGGAAATAGAATTTATAGAGGTAGAAAAAAGTAAGCAAGAAACAGACTCACAACACAGCACCACATCACCTCAAGACAAAGAGGTAGTTGCCACCTTAGCTCCTTCGAGTGCAAAGAGAAAAAGGCAGACCTCTATGCATTTCAGAGCTTACAAGAGTCAGAGGATAAATCAGAGAGAGCCAGAAAATCCTCCCATGAGCCTGATTATCATTGAAGAATCACCAAGGGAGGAGGAAAGAATAGAAGAAATAGTTTTGAAAGAGCAACTGCAGAAGGTACAGGTAGAGAATGTAGCACTAAAGGAGCAGCTACAGAAGGCACTGCAAATAATGTAGCACTGAAGGAGCAATTGCAGCAAAAAGGGAAACAAGTAGCCACCATGGAAAACTTATGCATAAAATCCCTTCATCACAGATTCCCTTCTGACTCATATGCTATGTACCTCAAGGAGAAATGGCTCCTATTTCAAATCAAAACTCTAGCCTCCCATGGATACCTACCTTTCCAAGATTGTAGGAAATTCATGGATTTCTACAAGCAAGCTAACATGGATGATCAAGAAAAAATGGCCGAGTTTTATGTGCATAACCTTGTGTTGACAAATCTGGATACTTGGGACACCAATTCCACAATGGGGGATATGCAACTAATGGCTCTATCATATTGGATGATGAATGAGGAAACTAGAGAAAAAGACATATGGGGGGTCGTGGGAAGAAGAACTAGAGAACCTCTATATATCAGACCAGAATTGTTCAACCCAAGTGGAGTCATCCTTAACTGTCGAGAGATTGAAAGGGACCCTGCACTAGTTGAAAGATTCCTTCAGACTCAAACACAGGTAATAGGCCACTTTGATGATGTTTCTAGGAAGATAGAAGATGATTTCATGATGGCCAGCCAAAGGAGATGGAACAACCTCCCTCATAGCCTCAAGAACAGGGAGTACCATACTCCAGAAAGACTAAGGGGTGCATTGGAAAGGGCACCATTATACAAGAGGGCCATGCAGGCCAAAAAGATCCAATAGTTGGGACTAAAGCTCAACCCACCTTTGTTGTTGGGGCTTAATGATGAAAAAGACACAAATGCACAAGATAGAGAATGGGAGAATGCAGAAAAGAATAATGGTTTTTACCCCCTTGGGGAAACTCCCACACTTATTCCTCGGGAAATCAAGGGGGTTTTCAAAGCCTTGAAGGAAATGTAGGAGGGGGATTAGTTGCTCAGAGGATGAGCCACCATTCAGTAGGTGGGTGATGATGAGCCCCATCATTAGATATATTTGGAGGGGTTAATAGTAACTTTTTTTCCTTCTTAGATCTCTTTTTCTTGCATTTTAATTATTATTTGGTTTTATGATGCTAGTATAGGTGGTGATTAAGGCTAACATACCGTAAGTGCCTAATATGAGGTTAAGTGCAGAAAATCATGAATTATTAGCATTTTTATAAGGATTTTATCATAAATACTTGGAGGAGACAACAAAGAGAAATTATAGGAGGATTTTACACCCTCCTTAACTCTCAAAGGCAGCTGAAGGATCCCAAATATTCTCTCCAGCAATTCGAATTCCAAAAGCAGCCAAAGGATCCCCAAGGATTCTCTCCAGCAATTCAAATTATAGAGGCAACCAAACAACTCAAAGAGGAGTGCACCCAATCTTTGTTTACTTGGAGTCAAGTGGACTCAATCACCATTTTTCTAGGGAGCTATTGGTAGTTGCCCTGTAGAATAAATAGAGCAGAGCTAGAGCTAGGAAGAGTTAGTAGATTCTAGTCAGAACTTTTTTGCAAGCTATTGAGCTTTTTACTCAGTGATCAAACTTTCATAAATGTATGAGGCTATTATTTTATGAAAAGAGCAGACTGATTCCATTTTACTGATTTAATTTTCAGAGAGCTAGGCTTGTGGGTTAGGGCCCAATCCATGTGCCTCAACTTCTCTGCCTATTACCATTCTTTCCTTTTTTCCATTAAGTTAGTTTTATTTCTGTCATTCAATTAGTTATGCTTTTAATAGTTTCGTTTCAATTTAGTTTTGCTTTCAGTGTGCTACTGTAGTTTTTCATTTTCTTGTGAGTAATAGAAGAGAGGAGAAAAACCAAAAAAAATTGTCGATCAAGACTCCCTTCTCATCTCTGTCAATAGAGCTCGAGGAGGGCAAACCTTCCCACACACCCAAAAAACTACTTTTTGTTCACTGTTTTATCACACACTATTTTATGTTTTCCCATGCATCAATCCACAGGTTTTTTTGCAGGAATTAGAATTAAAGTTCCGAAGAAGTTCATTTTCCATCTCTGTGTTACGCTTCCAAACACTTTTTTATGCTTCTATTCCTTCATTTTCTCTCATCGCAACTACTGCACCCTTTTTTTATTCGTGAAAACTCCCCCAAAACCTTAAAGTTCACCTTCTATCCCTTATTTTTTCTTTGCATAGCTGTCGCAACCCTTTCTAACTTAAAAAGCATTCAAAAACATCAAAAACTTGACCTGCGCCTTTGCCCCTCGGTTCTCCCGTTACAGCACTTCGTCTTTTCGCAAAATCACACTTCACAAATTTTACCTTTTTCCTTGAATACTTACTGCTCTCCTTTTTTGATTGCGATATTTGATATCGCATATCGTAGATTGCATTTTTTAGCACATCGCAATCGGATTTCGCAACTTTTACCCTTTTTCCTTTACACTTACCACTTGTTTTTGTCGATTGAGATATTGCGAAATCACAAATCACACCGTTTACCTTTTTTTCCTTTAGACTTACTGCTTGTTTTAGCCGATTGCGATACTGCGAAATCGCAAATCACAAATCGCATCGTTTTCCCTTTTCTTTTAGCACTTACCACTCGCTTTCACCAATTACGATATTGCAAAATCACAAATCACACTTCGCATTGCTTTCTCTTTTCTTTTAACACTTACTGCTCGCTTTCACCGATTGCAATATTGCGATCACTCTCCACCGTCGGTCCCACTACCACGTCACCCATCAAAAATTTCACTTCACAGAATTTACCCTTTTCTTTTAAGACTTACTTCTACGATCCACCGATTGTTATATTGCGATCGCGCACTGCCGCCGGTCCCACCGCCATGTCACCCATCACATTTCGCAATTCACACCGTTTCGTTGGTTTTCGTTAATACTTACCGCTCTTTCCTTCAATTGCGATATTGCATTTCACACGTCGCAAATTTTTCCTTGCCACACTTCGCACTTCGAAGTTATTACCTCATCACACTTCACATTTCGCTCCTGCTCCTGAACAATACTTCCACTATCCCTTTAATTTTGTGATATTGCGATTGCGATATCGCATATCGCGTATCACAACTTTTTCCTCCATCGCATCTCTTCCATCGCACTTTTCAATTCATTCCACTTCAAATACATTTTTGCACTATAGTAAGGTTTTATAAGGTTTAACCCCCACTTTCCACTTCCAAGTCGTGTGTTATGTGTGTAAGCCCTCTATTAGCCTCTTTAGCCTTTTATTTTCCTCCAAACATCAAATCAACACTTTTTCAATTAGAATTGAGTCATGGATAGCTTAGGTGCATGGATAGAAGCATGATAGATAGGCCATAGGATAGGTAGAGTGCATTTAGCCATTTGGCCAAGTTAAATGTGGTTTAGAATTAGTTTCCTTTTTGCCATTTATTTTCAACAATTAGTTTATTTTCCTTTCTATCATTTCTTTTTTGCAAATTAAATTAGTTTCCTTTTAGTAGTTTAAGTTTAGTTTCCTTCTTGTCATTTCTTTTCAGCAATTTACTTTTCAGTTTTTATCATAGTTTAAGAAATAGCACCCTTTCGTAAAGTAGAAGAGGATGACATGAACAGAGTGCATCTGCTGTGTATATAGCATTGTCACCTCCAAGTTTGTATTAACCCCGGGTTGATAAAGTAAAGTAGGGTAACCCCTAGGAGTTGCAACACTCTTGGTGCAATACCAGGGCTCACCAGTTTTCTTGATATTATGGCAGTTTCCAAAGCAATTTATAGTTCCTCCATTTGCAATCATCACTTGACATTCTGATGCTGGGTATAGAAATAAATTCAATTCCTTGGCTACCTTACAATGAATAAAATTATGGGTACTACCTGAGTCAATCAACACTATTACATTTTTCTTCTTGATATGTCCTTCTATCTTGAGATTTTGAGGAGCGGTAATTCCTGCCAATGCATTACAAGATATGGTTAGACCCATTTCTTCTTTCTCTAGGGTTGGTTCCTGATGTATATCCTCTTCTTGTGAAGTTTCTTGTTCATTTTCTTCCTCCTCTTCAAAATATATGTAAAATAATTTCGTCTCAGCACACTTATGACCTTTGGTGTATTTGCTATCACAACTGTATCAAATCCCTTTTGCTATTTTTTCTTCCAATTGTTGTGGTGTCAACCTTGTAGGTTGTGGAAGTCTAGGAGTAGCAACACTTCCATATTTATAGATGTGAGTGGTAGGATTCCTTGTCGCCGTAAATTTACATTCAATTTTTCTTATCAACCTAAATTCCTTCTCCAATGAATCAAGTTCCCAAAGGAGAACCTCATGCTGGATGTTATCCTTTAAAGTCCCTATGAAGACATCAATCTTGTGTTCCTCTGGAATATCAACGACCCTTATATTCAATTTTTTTAAGTCCTCAATGTGCTCCATCACTGAACCCTTTTGTTTGAGATTTATCAATTGGCTAAAGAAGGTGTTTCTCTTTGTATCCTCATAATGTGCTATCATTTCCTCTGTAAAAATTGACCAAGTGATAATATTTTTACGGGATCAAAGCCATTGATACCATAAAAATGCATTTTGTTCTAAATATAAAGTTTCAAGGCATAAATTTTGTGTGTTTTTCACATTATTGAGATCAAAATATTGCTCCATCTGTAGTATCCATGTTACAGGATCCTTGCCATCAAAATTCCTCATATCGATCTTTGGAATATGGCGGGTCTTCAATCCAAAATTAGAGTTTATGAAATCAAAATTAACATTTATTTTGTTCTCATAATGAGTTTCCTCTACTATATTTTAGCTATTACGAATCATTTCTTGTATCAACTTTGTCAAACTTTCCTTCAAACCTTCCATGTCTGCTTTTAGATCATTCTTCATGTCTTCCATGTTGCCTTTCATTTTTTCTTCCATGTATTCCATGCCATTCTTAAAACCATCCATCTTAGCTTCGATGCCTTTATTCAAGCCATCCATATTAGCTTCCATGCCCTTCTTCAAACCATCCATATTAGCTTCCACACCTTTCTTCAAAACTTTCATTTCATTTTTTGTTTCTCTTTGTGAGAGCGAAATTTGGTGCACTTGCACTTGTAATTTTGATATATCATGTTGCACTTCTTCCTCTTCATGAGTAACAATAGAGTATTCTGAGGGCTTAATGGGTGTTAAATTCTTTTTAAGAGGAATTTTAGAACCCAATACTGATATATATGCTTCAATATGCCATTGGAATCACTTCAAACTAATTTTTCAAGCAAGACTTATGCAATTTGAAAAAAAAAACACACACCTTTTTCTTGCTTTTGAGGTGCTCGATATTGAAACTAAATCAACTCTGTGATTTCAGAACTTAAATACATGAAATTTGGTCCTATAGTAGCCCCCTAAATCTTATTTTGAATGCCACAAGTCTAATCTGATTTGGATTTTTCAAGACAAAGTTATGCCCAATCTCCCACAATGACCTAATTATAGACTAGTTCAATAGAGCGAACTTGTACATCTTTCCACGTGTCAATGTTTCCTCCTTCAACTCTGAAATTGATACACAAGAAACTGAAGTCTGTGTAATTTCGGCCAATTTTTACAGAATTCCAATCTGATTCTCAGAGAGATAGTTATGACGATTTTCCCAAGGTCACCCCTTTTAGATGAAATTCAGGAGCCTGCAAAAACCCTAACTTCCACAGATCATATCTCCGCAAATATTGCGCACCAACATCTAAATTTTTTACACGAAGTTCCTCTGGATTTCTTTGAAATGGTTTTTTTTTAAACTTATGAACCCTCTTAGAAACAAAGTTATAGTGAAAATTCCACGATGACCTATTTGAAGCAGCGAAACCCTAGAATCCAAAGCTCTGATACCAAATGTTATGAAACCAACTCCAAAAATAGAATAAAATAGATATCAACACCTTAGAAGACAACCACTTCGAGGGGGAAACCTCCTTTACATTACATACATGAACAATTCTTAGATGATACAAATGAATAAACCTCCTTTCTATATATACGAGTCCATGAGGTCACAATATAATCCTAGCCGACCTAAAAATAATAATGCAAGGGCACAATAATAACAATATGGGGGTTACAGGGGTACAACAATAACAATAAGGGGGTTACACTAACAACAATAAGGGACTACACTATCAATATAGGGACCTAACATATATGATGGGCTAATGCCATGAGTGAATACCACGGTAAATACCATGGGTTGATTCTGTCTACTTTGACCTTATAAAAAAAAGGGAATATCACAGTTTGAGGTCATAAAAAGTCGATCATCATGGCAGATGAGAGTGTTGAAGTGGAATTTTAATTGTCAGGGGCTATATTATTTTTAATTCTTCATTTGAATTACATAAATCTAATTCAAGTGATGATGAATCGGATATCTTCTTTTCATCGTCATTGTGTACCTCACACAAATATAATTTTTTGTTCTTGCACTTGTGGGCTAGTCTCTAGTTGGGAGCATGATGCCTAAAGCATCAATTTTTTTCATCCTTTATGTCAACTATGGGAAATTTTATTAGGGGGAATATACTTTGGGTTTGGATTCTTAATGTAGAACCAAGAGCCTTGTTACAAGGATGGCAATTTTTATTCAATAATTTTTCCTTTTAATTGTGCTACTGAATGCCATTTATGTCTAACATTTTGATTTCATTCTTTATATTTTCTTTTAATCTTGATATGGAAACCTATAAGAGATATTCATTTTGTAATGTCATAATGTGAGTGGTTAACACATGTAATTCAGTAAAAAAAATTTCCATCAAACCTAACTATTGTAAACGAGTGAGTTTGGAGAAAAAATATTTTTCCTCAATGTTTTGAAATATCTTGAAAAAATTATTGTTCGAATGTTTCCTAGTTTCTTGATTGAGCCTTTGGGTGTCGCCACAAAAAGAAATTTTAAGTTGGTTCTTTTAGATGCAATGATGCAACAATATATTTATTCCCTGTTGTACATTTGGAGTAACTCAAAGTGATGCTCTAGTTCATTTATCCATCTAGTGGATTATCTATCATCCTACTCATCAAATATAGGTATATTAAACTCCAATTTGTGAGTAATTTTGTTGAAGGAACTTAGGTTATATTAATGTTTGGGTTTTGAAAGGGTGGCATGTGAATTTAGAATAGTTGACCCTTTGCTTACTCCTTCCAGTTCTTTTACACTGGCCTCAAGGTTGTTAGTGCTAATGCTCCAATTTTTCAGCTCTTATTATATTAATGCAATTCTATGGGAAAAATCATACATTTCCATACTTTTCAATAACACTTCCATAAAAAATGTGGTATCAAGGTCTTGTAGTTTGCTAGTGATCTCATCCACATAAATTTTTAGTCCTTTAATGTCTACATCCCCAAGCTTCTTATAGATTTTATCAATAGTATCTTTTAAATATTTAAGTTCACTATTTAAATCCTTGCTAGGTCATGGTTATGTAGTACTCAGATTGCCAAAAACTCGAGACAATTTCTAATAACTCTTTGTTTATATCAACATAATGAAATATATGGAAATGGTAAGTGAGTGGGCATGTGTGGATGAGTGCATGTGAAGAATGGTGGCGTGGACATGAAGAATTGAGGGAATGGAAAATGTAACCAAGTGGACATGGATGCATTAGATAAGAAGGGAAAAATGTTGGTCCAATGACCAAGAGGAATGATTTAGCAAATGTTGATCATGTCGGCCTCCTATTAAAATTCTGACCAGCATTCCTGCTTAAACCTTTCCGACCCCCTTTTTGTTTGGCCTAGAAAATCCTTTTGCTGCATATCATTGCTATTTTCCTCCCCCAAATTACATTATGCAAGGCTGAAAATCTGCATTTGAAAATATTTAAGGCTTAGCCCCTTCGGCCCTAGCCCCTCTGTCTTTTTCTCCTCGCGACCAGGGCGCCAGACCAAGTGCTATCCAGGCGGGCGCTTATCAAATACATATCGGGTGCATTTTTAGACATTGATCTGTACAGATCGGACGACATTTGTTCACCTCCATCACGCCCATAGCCTGCCTGACTACCGTCCGATCAAAGTGAAATCAACGGTCCGCAGCCTTCCTGTCCTGGTGGTCCCCACATCCGCTCCCATTGCAAAAACCGGTGGTTTATATCACACCACCTTTCAAGCAGCAGGTGGTATTCCTCAAATCAGAGCGATTCCATACATCGCCCGTCACGTGTCTTCGCGTATGGCTCCAAAACCGCTCTCCATCGCGCATTAATGTTTGGTCAAAGTCACGACGCGATATTCATGACAGCCATCCGATCTGATGCTCTTCATCCAACGGCCATTGCGCTCCGAAGCTGCATAAGGTTTAACCGTAGGCAAATCACACCCCTGGCCCACTGTCCGTCGCCTCCGACGCTCTTTCAACTATCGATCTCCTCCTGAGATCGGACGGCCAAGATATGATCATCCCTACCTTTACAGGCCCCCATAGTCAAACACTCCACGTCATCCATTTCCCGTCATCTTGGTATCGTGCCATTTTTCCCCCAGTTTTTCTCCACGTGCTCTCCGCCACCCCAGATCTCTATTCAGTTCATTTCTTCGCTTCTTACGTATTTTCACATTAATTTTCACATTCCACTAAGCTTTCTCTATGGCCACTTCACACTGTTACGCTACATTTTCTACCATCGCCCTACATTTTTCCACCAGTCCCCCACTGCATTCACCTTCCCGTGCAAGGTTTCCTAACAAGTTTGCGGATTTTGCAGGTTTACAGCGGCGGAAAACTATTATGATTCACAGTCTCTATTAATGCGATAGAGAGCACGTCAAAGGACCATTTTTTCTGAGCTGAATTATGAAGAAAGCCCCGGGAAGGAAAATCGATAAGACTTTCATTAAAGAAGCGGGGTTAAAATCTGTCAAAACCTACTGGGACATTCAAGGCGTCGATTTCATAGATGAAGATATTAATGGAGCATCAGAAAAATATTAGTGGATGATTGGGGAATTCAACGTTCAGCATTGAAGACTTTCAGCCGTGACTTGAAGGTTTTAGAAGGCAGAGGGTACAATGCACCAGAAACAATACCCTTCAGGTTTCATTTCAGCACCATTTTCTTTCAGGAAAGGATGGAATGTTTATGTGATTTCTCTGCTTTGCCGTGTTCCTGGAGAGATTTCTACCCTGTGCATTTATTGCAGAAAGCAGGCTACAGAGAACGTACAGCACCACAAAGTCATCAAAGCAGTATGGGCGTGCACATTTCTACCATTTTGTTTTAATTAGGAAAATTAAATGTTCATCAGCTACTTCCTTTTGGAGCTTTCTCGTTCTCCTATAAAGCTCCAAAAGAACGGATGATTTAGGGTTCCAGATTTTATCAGAAAATTATGCAGTGAAAGGCTTTTTTGTATACATTTTGTAGAACTCTAGTATGAAGGCCCAGAGCCCATAGGGTCTCAGTGAGGAGGAGTTCCATCTGTCAAAGAGGATTCTGGTCTTTGGTATTTCATAGTCTGTAGCTTTTTCTTATGTGTTATTTAAATAGATCATTTCATTTCATCCATATTTCCTGTATCATGTTTTGGAATGCGAGTGACTCACTGATTTTTGGTATGGATTTATCCTAGTTGATACCCATGCTCGGATTAGTCAAGCGCTTTAAATATGGCTCATGCATGATATTCTGTTCCATTTTTCATCTAAACCGTACTTCTGCTATATTAGTTTATTTGGAAGGGTGCTTTTAAAACGCTATTGTCATGTATGGATTCCTAGATTGGTAAGCCCATGTGTGGTAGTATTGTGTATCTGGGTATCAGCTCAATGTTAGCTAATATCTCCTCACATTTCATTCACTACATACACCTTCTGATAGCTTATTTCTGTGATGTATTTCTGAATCGGCCCGCTTTACAGTAAGCTGTCTCTGAATTGTTTGCTGCTTTTATATTGGAGTTTTGCATATTTCCTCTGCAATATCCCGTTCTATGTATCAGTTTTCTGAAGGTCTTGGTCCCATTCAGATGAATTTTCCTTGTTTTACAAGAGATATCATGAGAGCTTGCCATTGATAACTCCCTCTGTTATACCATATTCTCCTTGCCATATAAGATGTCCTAGGCACTGGTCTATCACAACTCTAGGCTGTCTCTAGGAGCGACAACATCTTTCTGGCGCCGTTGTCGGGGAACGAAGTTGATAAATTTTAAAATCCCTAGGCCTCGACAAATCTAATTCACTCTTCAAGTAGGTGAGTATGGAGAGTTGAGAGTTGTAGATCCCTCACCTTGGCGACTCCACATTTGTTCATTTGATAAATATATTTGCAGTCCTGGCTCCTCGTAAGCCACACCTGAGGTCAGATACGTCTAAGTCAAAGATACCTTCAGCGTCTGACCCAGAAAAGATCATACATAGAAGAAATTGGAGGGAAAGAAAATCAGTCCATTTTGAGATTCCCGAATTCTCTCAAGAAGACTTTCCGTCCTCTTCCTCTCAAGATTCTCAATTGCAAATTCCCGACTCCACTGTCGGAGATACCAATTACTATTCAGATAGTCCACCCCGAGGAGGTGTCCAATTTAAAGACAGTCTTCATCATACTCCTGAGGTCAAAGAGGTTAAAGAAGTCACTGAAGTATCAGCTGTTAATATACCATTATTCCCCTCAACACCTCAACCTGTTGTTCATTAAATTCCTATTATTGTTCATACCCCACTTCCTCCTCCTCTTACTCATCAAGCTTTTGCACTACCTCCACCCCCTCCAATGGAAAATGTTCCAGGCTTCTTGCTAAATAAATATGCTCCTCTGGCATTACCCCAAGTGTTGAATGATATGCCCCAAGATTATCTGAAGATCTTGCCCAGATTCAATGGGGAAAATGAGATTGATGCTCAAAAAAATCTTGAGACTTTCTGCTCTTTTGCAGAGAACTTTAATGTTGAACATTTAGATGTGGTCTTAATATTTTTTGTGCAATCTCTTGATGGTGAAGCTTGAAAATGGTTTAAGACTTTGGCAGCTCATTCTATTACCACTTGGGATAATATGGAAGATACTTTTCTCAGAAAATGGGGGGAGAAGAAAGATCATGGACAATGTCTTATCGAGTTTAATACACTCAAGAAAAGACATAATGAAGGGGTGCCAGAATTTATCAAGAGATTTAATAAATTGTATTTGAGCCTTCCTGCTGACATGAAACCTCATCAAACTGCTGCTAAAGTTGTTTTGTAGCAGCCTTTGATTCAGAATTTGGTTTCTCTCTCAGAGAAAGAAAGCCTGCTACTCTGGATGATGCTCAGGCAGATGCACTAGATTTGAACAAGATACCAGAAGAAGGGGCAAAGAGGAGGTATCTATTTCTATTCAAAACAAAGACTCAGACAGAATGGAAGAAATGGGAAAATTGATTAAGAAAATGGTCAATCTTGAATTGGAAGCCAAGAATTCAGCTTTCAAGAATTTCCACAATGCTTCAAACAGAAGTTACAATCCTCAGTATAGGAAACCACCCCTACAAATATTTCCAAGGGAGGCAAAGGAGCAACAGGATCAGGTACCACACCCATTGTACCTGGAAGGGCCAGTAGATGATTCTGCTGAAGACACTGCCTATGGACTGGAGGATGCGAATCTTGCCTTTTCAAATAGTGATGGAGAAGAATTCCCTTTACAGGGAAATGAAGGAGCTGAGTGCTCATTGCAAGAAGAAGAAAAGACCAGAGACACAGAAGAAGCAGAAATTGATCATTATTGTAAACAATTTGTTGATTTCATGCAAGCACATTTCAATATAAGATATGATCTCAGATCTTCTAGGAAGAGGACTCGTACTCAAGAGCGAGAAGAAGAGCTACCCCAGAAGGAAGCACCTGCTCAGAAGGAATCAACAATGCAAAAAGTCACATACAAAGGTAAGGGCTCTCTAAACAAACCTTTGCAGTCTAATGATCAAATTCCTTCCTCTTCAAAAGCAGTCAGTCCCCCTAATACCAAGTCTGTGTCAAAATAAATCAAACCCCCAGCTGAAAATAAAGAGTCAAAAGAAGTTGTAATAGAAAAGTGTTCTCCTATTTTCAGTCTGCAAAAGGAACTTGAAAAAGTCAAAATTATGGGTCCCTTGACGGAACTGTTAAAGCAACCCACGTATCAATCCCAGGTCACCTCTTTTATGCTCCCTCCAGAAGCAACACTCACTCCAGATAGCCTCAACCTTCAAGAAGAAAGAACCATGGTTGTCTTTGGTCCACATGTTGAGGAATTAGATGCTTCTACTCACCCCTTTTATGTGTCTCTAGTGATTCATGACCTGCTGTTACATAATTGTTTGTTAGATTCTGGAGCTTCCCATAATATAATACCTCTGTCAGTCATGGAACAACTAGGATTACAAATCACTCGTCCATACAAGGAACTCTATTCATTTGACTCCAAAAGAGTGAAATGATTGGGGATGATCAAGGATTTGGTGGTCAATTTGGCCCAAATCCCAGCAAAAAGTGTGGTAATGGACATCGTGGTGGCAGACATCCCAGCTCGTTTTGGCATGTTGTTTTCAAGGTCCTGGGGAACAAAAATTGGTGGATCACTCAAGATGGATTTAACATATGCCACTATCCTTGTTTTTGGTGGCCAAGAGAGGAGGTTGTACAGGGAGACTAGATTCGTCAAGATGGTGACTAAGGCTGAAAACTCTATAAATTCACCGGTCTACAGTAAAGAAGGAGATTTTTCATGCTTGATGCTGGAAGAAGATCAATATTATGCTCATGAACCATCCTTCTATCAGATCAAGACTGAACAGCCCTCAGAGAGCCATGAAGCAGGAATCTAGACACTCCATTTTGATGGGGAAAATTCAAAGGAAGGTAATGGGGCTGGAATATTATTGATTTCTCCTATAAGAAGGTGGGTTCCATTGTCCTTCAAGCTAGAATATGAAGCCACTAATAGTGTGGCTGAATATGAAGCACTTCTGTTAGGACTGCAGACAGCCAGGAACATGAACATACAAAGCTTAAAATTTCTGGGAGATTCAGAACTGGTGGTCAGACAAGTCAGGAATCAGTGTCAAACCAAACATCCTCGGCTGAGAGCTTATAGGAATGAAGTTTGGGATATGGTAGAAAAATTATTTTTGGAATTTAATATCCAGTTCATGCCCTGGGAACAGAACAGGATGGCTTATTCCCTTGCTGCAACTGCCAGTACATTTCATCCACCTCTGGATCCTTTTTTAAGATATGAAGTTGAGGTGCGTTATCGGTCGTCAGTCCCAGATAACATCAAACACTGGCAGGTATTTGAAGATGAAGAACAGATGAAGAGATTCCTGGAAATAGTAGGAGAATTCTCCAATATGGAGATTTATGTTGATGAAGAAGGAGAGTCTGAAGATACTTCAGAAAGAGATTGGGAGGAGAAAGTGGCAGGTAGTAAGGTGTTTCAGTTAAAGGGAAACAATATACCTAGAGGGCTGGTGCCTCTAGAAAGATTATTTGACAAGAATGATGTCGCACTGTAGCCAGGAAAAGTGGTAGAAGAGAATCAGGTAGAAGACCTGAATTTGGGTACTGAGGCTGACCCCAAAATTGTAAAACTGTCCAGGAAGATCCCTGGAGAATATAAAAAGCTATATCAGAAATTATTTCAGTCTTACAAAGACGTGTTTGCATGGTCCTATCAGGACTTGAAAACTTTTGACATCAGTATTATGCAGCACAAAATTCCACTGAAGGGAGATGCAAAGCCTCATAAGCATAAGCTCAGAAAAATAAATCCCCTGCTGCTTCCTTCCATTGAGAAGGAAATGAAGAAATTGTTAAAGGCCAAAATAATCGTACCATTGAGGTACTCTGAATGGGTGGCGAACCTGGTTCCTGTCCGAAAAAATAATGGAGAAATAAGGCTATGTGTTGATTTCAGAAACTTAAATAGAGCATCCTTAAAGGATAATTATCCACTGCCCAAGATGGATCACATTCTGCAGAAAGTGGTGGGAGCTTCTAGGATGTCAATGATGGACGGATTTTCTGGTTATAATCAGGTGGCTGTACTTCCAGAATATCAGAAGAAGACTGCTTTCACCACGCCATGGGGTACATTTATGTATGCCAGGATGCCTTTTGGATTTATTAATGCAGGGGCCACTTTTCAGAGGGCCATGGACATTGCTTTTGTTGGAGAGCAAGATAAATTTTTGGTAGTCTACCTTGATGATATCACTGTATTTTCAAAGAGTGATACTGAGCATATTGAACATCTGCGTAGAACCTTTGAGAAATGCAGAAGGTATGGTCTCTCTCTAAATCCTCAAAAGTCTTTATTTGCATTAGAAGAGGGTAAACTTTTGGGACACATTGTAACAAAATATGGAGTGAAGATAGACCCTAAGAGGGTAGAGGCTATAAATGGTATTGCTTTTCCCAGAAATAAGAAAGAGGTACAAGTATTCCTAGGGCGCATCAATTTCCTGAGAAGGTTTATCCCTAACTATGATGAAATAGTTAGGCATATAACTGACATGTTGAAAAAGAATAATGAAGTTAAATGGTCCCAGGAATCACGAGAGGCATTTACCAGGATAAAAAATGCTTTTGCAAAAGCCCCTGTGCTAGCTGGACCAGATTATGCTAAGACTTTCATGATCTTTTCTTTTGCATCACCTCATACAATAGCAGGAGTTTTATTGCAGAAAAATGAGGAGGGGTATGAGCAACCCATAGCTTTCTTCAGTCAGGTGCTCCGTGATGCAGAATTAAAGTACAACATATTAGAAAAGCAAGCATATGCCCTAGTGAAATCCCTCAAAGCATTCCGCGTATATATCTTACAGTCCCATATCACTGCATTTGTGCCTGCAGCTGCTGTAAAATATATTCTTATTCAGGGGGATAGTGAGGGAAAAAGGGGGAAGTGGATTGCCAAGATACAAGAGTACGAATTAGACATCCATCCTACTAAGCTGATCAAAGGACAAGGGCTTGCCAAAATATTATCTGAATCAAACTATCAAGCTCTGGGCATAAATTTGTCCATTATAGCAGGTGAGGAATCTGAAGAGAAAGAAGAACGATAGGAAATTGGGGTAGCTACTCCTGAAATACATGTAAAGTACCTCACTAGTCAGTGGTACAAAGAGATAGTAGAATATCTCCTCACACTCAGTTGCCCACCAAGCTGTGATAAATCTAAATACAGAATGCTGAGATTGAAATCCTAGAAGTACATAGTCACCAATGGCCTATTATATTGGCGTGATCCCTCAGGCATCCTACTCCTGTGTCTCACAGAGGATGAGGTAGAGAGTATTATAGTAGAATTTCATGAAGGGATCTGTGGAGGTCACTACAGCTGGAGGGCCACTGATCAAAAAATCCTGAGAGCTGGTTTCTATTGGCCCAAGCTTTTTGGAGATGTTTTTGCCCAGGTAAGAGCATGTGAGAAATGTCAAAAATTTGCTGAAAGGCAGAAGTTGGCACCTCTGCTCATGATTCCTGTGCACGTGGATGAACCTTTCCGACAATAGGGAATCGATTTTATAGGTGAAATACATCCTCCATCGAGTGGTCATCATAAATGGATATTAACTGCCACTGATTATTTCACAAAATGGGTGGAATTCATACCCGCAAGGAACGCCACAGATACTGTGATCATAAAGTTCATGGAGGAAAACATCATATCCAGGTTTGGTTGCCCTACCAGAATAGTGACTGATAATTCCCAGGCTTTCAAGTGTACCAAGTTTGTGAGTTTCTGTCAGCAATGTAACATCACTCTAAGTCAATCTACAGCCTATTATCCCCAGGGAAATGGCCTAGCAGAATCTTCCAATAAAACCCTGGTGAGGGCATTGAAGAAGGCTATAAATGAAAACCAGAAAAATTGGGATTCCCAGTTAAAATTTGCGCTGTGGGCCAATAGAATTACCAGCAAGAGAGCAACTGGGAAATCTCCATATGAATTGGTATATGGGAGGGCAGCAGTATTTCCTATTCAATTAGCCCTACCAGTAGCCCGATTCATGCAGGAAAGTCAAGAAGAGCCTAATGATATGACCAGGCGAATAAACCAGCTGGTGGAATTGGAAGAAACATGCAATCAGGTAAATCAAAGGCTGACAGAGTATCAGGAGAAGATGAAATCCCTGTTTGATCAGCATGCTAAGAACCGGAATTTGCAAATTGGTGATTTTGTGCTCAGATGGAATGTTCGAAGAGCCGAAAAGGGGAAACATGGAAAATTCGATCCTCTCTGGTTCGGCCCCTTTAAAATTGTGGAACAGGGGGGTAATAATACTTTCATGTTAGAGAATTTACAGGGTGACTTGCTTGACATCCCTGTAAACGGTCAATTCCTTAAGCCATACTTCCAATTTTGATTCAAGCCGAGAGTGCCTGATGTATCATATTGTATATTAGTTCCTACTTTTACCTTTAATTGACAAATGTGGGTGTTGTGATGAATTATAAAGTGAAAAGAAGAGGTGCTAAAAAGCAGAGTCGGCATAAAAGATGATTAGGAAGGTCTGCGAAGTTCTCGACACGTCCGAGGATGAACGTACCGTCCCCAGGTGGAGCCAATGTTGATCATGTCGGCCTCCTATTAAAATTCTGACCAGCATTCCTGCTTAAACCTTTCGAACCCCCATTTTTTTTGGCCTAGAAAATCATTTTGCTGCATATAGTTGCTATTTTCCTCCCCCAAATTACATTATTCAAGGCTGAAAATCCGCATTCGAAAATATTTAAGTCATTTTGCTGCATATAGTTGCTATTTTCCTCCCCCAAATTACATTATTCAAGGCTGAAAATCTGCATTCGAAAATATTTAAGGCTTAGCCCCTTCGGCCCTAGCCCCTCTGTCTTTTTCTCCTCGCGACCAGGGCGCCAGACCAAGTGATATCCAGGCGGGCGCTTATCAAATACATATCGGGCGCATTTTTAGCCATTGATCTGTACAGATCAGATGGTGTTTGTTCACCTCTGTCACGCCCATAGCCTGCCTGACTACTGTCTTATCAAACTGTGAAATCAACGGGCCACAGTCTGCCTGTCCTGGTGGTCCCCACGCCCGCTCCCATTGCAAAAACCGGTGGTTTATATCGCACCACCTTTCAAGCGACAGGAAGTATTCCTCAAATCAGAGTGATTCCATACATCGCTCGCCGTGTGTCTTCGCATACGTCTCCAAAACCGCTCTCCATCGTGCATTATTGTTCGGTCAAAGTCACGGCGCGATATTCATGATAACCGTCCGATCTGATGCTCTTCATCCAACGGCCATTGTGCTCTGAAGCTACATAAGGTTTAACCGTAGGCAAATCACACCCCTGGCCCCTTGTTCGTCGCCTCCGACGCTCTTTCAACCGTCGATCTCCTCTTGAGATCGGACGGCCAAGATCTGATCATCCCTGCCTTTGACAGGCCCCCACAGTCAAACACTCCATGTCATCCATTTCCCGTCGTCTTGGTATCGTTCCATCTGTCCCCCAGTTTTTCTCCACGTGCTCTCCGCCACCCCAGATCTCTATTCAGTTCATTTCTTCGCTTCTTACATATTTTCACGTTCATTTTCGCATTCCACTAAGCTTTCTCTATGGCCACTTCACACTGTTACACTTCATTTTCTACCATTGCCCTAAATTTTTCCACCAGTCCCCCACTGCATTCACCTTCCCGTGCAAGGTTTCCTAACAAGTTTGTGGATTTTGCAGGTTTACAGCAGCGGAAAACTATTATGATTCACAGTCTCTATTACTGTGATAGAGAGCATGTCAAAGGACCATTTTTTCTGAGCTGAACTATGAAGAAAGCCCCGAGAAGGCAAATCGATAAGACTTTCATTAAAGAAGCAGGGTTAAAATCTGTCAAACCCTGCTGGGACATTCAAGGCGCTGATTTCACAGATGAAGATATTAATGGAGCATCAGAAAAATATCAGTGGATGATTGGGGAATTCAACGTTCAGCATTGAAGACTTTCAACCATGACTCAGGTTTTAGAAGGCAGAGGGTACAATGCACCAAAAACAATACCCTTTAGGTTTCATTTCAGCACCATTTTCTTTCAGGAAAGGACGGAATGTTTATGTGATTTCTCTACTTTGCCGTGTTCCTGGAGAGATTTCTACCCTGTGCATTTATTGCAGAAAGAAGGCTACAGAGAACATATAGCACCAAAAAGTCATCAAAGCAGTATGGGCGTGCACATTTCCACCATTTTGTTTTAATTAGGAAAATTAAATGTTCATCAGCTACTTCCTTTTGGAGCTTTCTTGTTCTCCTGTAAAGCTCCAAAAGAACAGATGATTTAGGGTTCCAGATTTTATCAGAAAATTATGCAGTGAAAGGATTTTTTGTACACATTTTGTACAACTCTAGTATGAAGGCCCAGAGCCCATAGGGTCTCAGTGAGGAGGAGTTCCATCTGTCAAAGAGGATTCTGGTCTTTGGTATTTCATAGTCTGTAACTTTTTCTTATGTGTTATTTAAATAGATCATTTCATTTCATCCATATTTCCTGTATCATGTTTTGGAATGCGAGTGGCTCACTGATTTTTGGTATGGATTTATCCTAGTTGATACCTATGCTCGGATTAGTCAAGCGCTTTAAATATGGCCCATGCATGATATTCTATTCCATTTTTCATCTAAACCATACTTCTACTATATTAGTTTCTTTGGGAGGGTGCTTTTAAAACGCTATTGTCATGTATGGATTCTTAGATTGGTAAGCCCATGCATGGTGGTATTGTGTTTCTGGGTATCGGCTCAATGTCAACTAATATCTCCTCAACATTTCATTCACTACATACACCTTCTAATAACTTATTTCCGTGATGTATTTCTGAATCGGCCCACTTTACAGTAAGTTGTCTCTGAATTGTCTTCTGCTTTTATATTGGAGTTTTACATATTGCCTCTGCAATATCCCATTATATGTATCAGTTTTCTGAAGGTCTTGGTCCCATTCAGATGAATTTTCCTTGTTTTACAAGAGATATCATGAGAGCTTTCCATTGATAACTCCCTCTATTATACCATATGCTCCTTGCTATATAAGATGTCCTAGGCACTGGTCTATCACAACTCTAGGCTGTCTCTAGGAGCGACAACAACAAAGAAGAGAGAGGTGGGTGCGACAAGGGCACATAAGAATGAATGGATTTAATACCAATTTATAGAAAATATGTGAATCATGGGTTCGTGAACCCGGGGGTGGGGTTCGTAAACCCATCTTGGGTTCTCATCCCCATGAACTGAATTTTGGAGTGGGTACTTCCCAGATGCCCCCATACGAACCGACTTCTTCCCATAATAACCCGATACTTAATAATTGTGGCCTAGGTTTATTTTCTTAAATGGTTTGATGGGTGTGTGACGGGTTCTTATATGGCACCCAGCAAGAAAAAAAAATTGTCTTAGTAAAACATTTCAAATTTAAAGTTTTGAGCTCTTAAAGTCCCATCATTTCAAAAGAAGTACATGTTTTTTTAATTTCTCTGCCATGATTATTATTAAAATTCCTAACTAAGTAAAACATTTCAAATCTAAAGTTGTGAAGTCCTAAAGTCCCATCATTTCAAAAGTACAATTTTTAAAAATCTCTTTGCTATGAATTAGTTCTTGGATTTTATTTCTTAATGATATAATAACTAATTAGTAATGCATGTCTAATGATATAATCCCAGCCTTTATATGAGGAGATCTTTGAGAATTTATAATTTTGTCCCATTGTTTAGAGCTTTTCATTTGTGGAGTGTTCATAGATAATTCCCTTTGGGCCTTTTCTAATTTCTTTCTCAAACATACTACTTCTTCCAATTTCTCTTGATCCTGATTTTTATCTTGAATTTGCTTTAGCATAATGTCTTCCACCTTCTTAGCTTCTTCAAGTTCTACTTTCAACTGAATGAGGTTTTCTAAATTTGGTTCTTCCTTTACATATTTCAGGAGAATGTCTTTCTATTTTCTGCACTTGAGTTTAAGTCTGCTTATTTCCTCTAGGGCACTAATTAGCTCCCCCTCAATATCTCCCTCACCTTCGTATTCAAATTCCAATATATCTTCCTCAAGCTCTTCCTTGGCCATCAAAATAAATTTTGATGTTCCTTATTCATTGGGGGATTCATCTGAGCTCTCAGATGCACTGTTGTTTTGTTGAACATAGAATGATCTTTTATTAAATTTTTTCCCTTTCGGCCTATTGTTGAAATTGGTTTTCACTTTCCCTTTTGACTAATATTCTATTTTCTTATGAGGAAATTTTGATGCATAGTGCCCCACTCTTCCACAATTAAAGCATTTAAATGGAAGTTAACCTTTATACTTGCCTGTACCTCTATCCAATCTTCTGACAAATTTTCCCTCTTCTTGATCAAAGCAAGAGCATGTATCTTCCTTTTCTTCTTTGCACTTATATGCCTTAAAGGCCGCCTCCCTCACATTTGAATTCCCCTTTGGAAGTCTCATTTCATAGGCCATCAAGTTTCTAAGAAATTGGTTCATGGTCAGTGTTTCTCAGTTTTTTGTTTCTTCTATGGCAGAAACCTTAGGGTTAAACCTGGATGGTAAATATCTCAATATCTTTTGTACAATTACACATTCCTTAATGGTTTCTCTTAGAGCTTTCATGTTATTCACAACTTTTGCAACCTTTAAGAAGAAACTTGCTACATCTTCATCTTCATTCATTTTTACAATTTCAAATTGAGCTTTATAGGCTTGCAGTTTGGCCATCTTCACATTTTTATCTCCCTCATGGATATTTTCTAAAGTATCCCAGATATGTTTGGCAGTCTCACTGTGCATTACTTTGATAAATTATGTTTCACACAGAGCACTCAAGAGTGCATTCATGGCTTTTGCATTAGCTATGAAGTTTTGTTTGGCTTCTTTCTCTATGTCAATATCCTTTGGAGCATATCCTTCTTCCAGAATAGCCCAAACTTGTATTCCTAGAGATATTATGTATGTCCTCATTCTTATTTTTGAGAAGGCATAGTTTGTGCCAGTAAACAATGGGGCTTTAATTGCTAAGAATCCTTCTAGGCTAGCCATTTTGGGGACCTAGGATCTCCTTCCAGTTGTTAAATTGATACAGAAGGAACCTTGCTCTAATACCAATTGTTGAACCCTTGGTTAAAATGAGAGGGGGGTGGGGTGATGGGTGGGGGGGGTGAATCACTTTAATACATTCAAGGAATTTTAACCTTTCTTTTAAACTTATTTACACCTTCATTTCATGATCAACTTAATGTATAATGAAGCAAAAATATTAATATGTGAGCAGTAAGTATTAAGCAGATTAAATAAAGAACATCAACACATAATCATCATGCATATACACAACAGATAAAAGTGGAAACCCGTAAGGGAGAAAACCACGTCTTATTATTTTTGTGATGCAAAGGCAAGCTCCAACTCCCTCACACCACTGATTTTCTGTAGGCTCAAACCTACAGGAGGCCACTACCTCAAATTCTACAAGATACAACTTCCAAGGAAGCTCCAATACCCATCTATTTTCTGCAGGCTATAACCCACAGGAGGCCCCTACCTCAATCAACTACAACTTGACATATATTGAGCTACAACTTGATATGGAAGCACCAACTTTCTCACACTACAATAAAATCATATGCTGATTTACTTGGATATCAGCTTTGTTTTCTCCTTCTTCACTGTTGTCTTTCCAGCCTTCAAATCTGCTTTATATCAGCTCTGGATCTTCACAACTTCTCTATCTGCTTTGTCTTATTCTTCCACTCTCTAACCTCTTTGTGCACATTACAATAACCTCATTGAGCCGAAAGGCTCATTCTACAATCCAGTATGAGGGATATGTGTAAGTATGTCATGTCCTAAAAAAATAATAAAAACAATTTAAACAGTTAAAAATCTAGTAACACCACAATTAACTGTTGATATTATAATTTTATACAAATTTACAGAGATTATATATATATATATATATATATATATATATATATATATATATATATATATATAGAGAGAGAGAGAGAGAGAGAACTTAAATAAACTGTTTGAATATCCATATTAACTAATATATTTCAGTATGAACTTTCACTCTCTACAGAAAGTGTGTATTTATATATATGTGTGTGTGTTAACTTTAGCTGGAAAGGAAAAAGTAATTGAAGGTAAAGTAGAGTAGTTATTTTTTAATAGGAGGAAAATGTGTGACTGATTCAATTTTTAATATAAAATATTAATAATGATAAAGTATAAAATTATACAATTTAAACAATGAAAAATTACCACATAGATCTATATTAATCACAAAGTTTGAAATTTGATCCCTCTGGGCTCTTGGTAGATTTGTGGTGCCCAGTGTGAAGGCTACTTGTAAGTATGTTCTTCCTTCTTAAAATAAAAATAAAATACTCTCTAAATTGAAAAACAATATCGGCTATAACAAAAATGAAAAAAAATATATGCTATGCATTTTTAATTAGTTGTCCATATGACCTAATATCGTGTAGATTAATAATAAGTAAAAAAAAAAAATGTGGGTAAGATGTTTAAACCTTATGTTTTTCCAAATTATTTTAATACCTGATATCAACTTTATATAAATATATATATATATATATATATATATATATATATATATATATAATGTTAAAAGAAAACATTTTAATGTAGGATAGAATCAAATATCCAATGTCAATTATGAATAAAATAATTTAATATGAATTAATATAAAATGAATCAATACACATGTTATGTAATCTCTATAACATTCAAAAGTGCAATTTAACAGTGAAAAAATACACATTGTTTTTTGTATTCTAAAATAAGTTTGCAACAAAAGAAATTTTAACCCTTTGAGCTCATGTTAGATCCGTGTTTTAGATGGATCTATGCTAGTTTATAGAGATAAATTCATGGTTTTTTGCATTCCATATGGGAATATGAAGTGAACAGGCAGCCTTCCACCCATTCGTTTCCTCATTATATACTCATTTCAGTATTAAATTGGAGTTTTTCTTTGCCTATGGAGACTTGACTTTGCATCACAAACAATATAAAATAAATAATACATTTACAGTTACAATCAATTATTTTACTCAGCCTTTTCAGTTTCTTAGCTTTGTTGTGAATTTTTCCTCTTCTTCTTGCTATCATTTTGTCTTTTTTGTTTCTGTAGTTATATTTCAACTGTGCTCCATAACTACCCTTTTTTCCCGACTCGACCCATGATGTTGCATTGTTCTGCATGGGGTCAGATCCTTTTACTTACCCAAGCCTTTCTTTGTTGTGTTTAGTCTTTTCGTTTAACACACAACTGCATCTTCATGTCACTTTTCATCTTGGTCAGCTTCTTTACAGAAACCCTATGGACCCGTGGGTCATGGTCCACATAACTCCCTTTATACACACAATGGATTACAAATCCGGAGTTAGTTACAACCTTTATACATTAGCAATCAAAAAATGCATACACTTTAAACCAGACTGCAAATAAACCCAAATCATGTGCAGACATGCAGAACTTCCCACTGCTGGGTCCCACTATACCTTGAACCACTCACAACTCATCGCAAATAATTTCCTGCAAGTTTCCCATTCTACCGATAACAATAAACCATAAACCATGCAAAGTACACTATTGCGCAGTGCTAACATGTGGAATCCCTTCATCACATCATGTCGTTCAATCCTTACCGCATTGTAACCAAAACAACATAGCTTGCAATGTCTTAAGTTACACCTTAAATTTGTCGATGTACGATTTTGCGATCCACCGTCCGCCGTTTATATGCTACATGATCCAATGGTCCTCACCGTCCGTAGTGTTGACACATGGACTCCCTTCATCGCATCGTGTCATTCGAACCTTAAAGCATCGCAACCAAAACAACATACCTTGCAATGTCTTCAAGTTAAAGCTTAAAGTTAACGATGTGCGATTTTTCGATCCACCGTCCGCTATTGATCTGCTACATGATCCAATGGTCCTCACGTTCTCCTTCCATCTCATCGTATCTTATATTTTTTGCATTGCGAATTCATCTCTTTCGTTCATCTCTTGCCTTCGGATCTGTGATCTAATCATGACCGTTTGCTTGCCTTCACGTGGCTATTCTTCGCCTCTTCTACCTGCTTTGATGTCTGTTGTCAATTCTTAACCCTCGATTCTGCAATCCGATCCTCATCGTCGATTCCTCCTTAAGAATTATTCTAAGTGTTCTGTCTTTATTCGATTTATATTATTTATACTATCACTGCTCTATAACACCAGTTCCTCCACGCTACTCCTCCTAATCTTGTTCGGAGTTCTTCAACATGAATCTCTCTGAAGCTTGTTCTTCTAGTTATTCATATAACCATTACACCGTGTCGAGCCTTCATTTGTTGCCTTTTCTACCTCTGTTGCCTCTGCTTTTTTGATGCCTTTGCTTCTTTGTTTCCTTTGCTTCTTTGTTTCCTTTGCTCCTTGTCTCCCTTGCTTCTTAGTTTCCTTTGCTTCCTTTGCTACCTCTACTTCTTTGTTGCCTTTGTTGCCTTTTCCTTTTTGATAGTTTAGGTGCTGCTCCTTTGTGCTCATTTTCCATCAAGGACAATATTTCCAACAGCATGCTCTTCATGATTCTACGGTTTTTTAGGTCTTATGATTTATTTTCATGAGTCAATGAAATAAATATCATGTTGATAAGACCTTTCTAGGAAAAATATAATTGGGAAAAAAAATTTTTTAAGTCCACAAAGTCCTAGAAACTTCAAAATTACAAGTCGGCACTGGTAGCTACAAATCGGTCTTTTGGAGGGAATTCGACCCCATGAGAAGGCTATATAAAGGAGTAGTTCAACCTCCTTTGGTATTCACCACCAAGAAGTTCGATTTTGCAAGAAGAAGGTCTATTTGTCGTCAGGAGAAGCCGAAAAGGAAGGTCGAAGGTTTAGAAGGAAAGAGTAATCCAAGGAGGAATACAAATCTTTGTTTTTGGATCTATCTCTCCCACATGTGCAAATTTATAGGGTTTCTAACTTGGAATAATGCTTACATTAGAATGCAGGAATATTTTGTTTGTTAGTGGTTAGAGTTTGTTTAGAGATATTCTCAATAGTATTCCCATGACTTAGAAACTTTTGGATCTCATGACCACTATTTTTGTGGCTTGTAATTTGGATTTTGTTATAATTTACTGCAAAAATAATATATTTACCGAGAGGAAAAAATAACCATATAAGGAGCCAACAACAAATCATAAACATAAAAGCATGTTTATCAAGGAAAACAACAAATCCGGGGCAAAACCTAACCAATGAAATTTCATAGCCATTGGCCAAAACCCTAGCCAATCTGACCAAGTGAGCCTTCACCACTCACCTCCACGCCTACATTAAAATGAAGTCCTCCCAGTATTTTATACGCTCCATCACATGCAATACCATGGGCAATAATACCATGGGTACATTATACCATGTGCCCAAAACCACTACTATTTACCTTAGTAAACTTTGACTCTATCCTGAGTCAATTTTACCTAAAAATTTCCCCCTTAAACTTGACTTGGGGTTTCCTGACTAAGTCCAGCCAAAACTGTTAAGTGAGACAACCCCACTCACTCTAGCCCTTTCCCCCCTTAAAGTTTTTACCGAGGTTAGTTTTTAACTTGACATCCCCCCTCTCACCTAGATATAACCTAGACTTTACTAATGATTACCCATGGGTACGCATGCCATACCGGGTCTTACAGCGGTATGCCCATTTACATGCAATAAAAATTGACTCCATTACAATATTTTTTTTGTGTTTACCCTTGTTGTTGTCTTTGTACATATGACATCAATTTCCATATAAAAAGAACCCATCTACCAGATTACATGGGTCACCAGCTGTTGTAACCGCTAGTCCTCTAGGAGTTCTTTTAAGATACATGATTCATCAATTAATTAATCCACGTGCACATATCCTCTCTCACTTTAACAAGCTCTCTTAGATCTACCAAAACCCGTTATTACAAACTGCTCTGATTTGCCTCAAAACATGCAATCAATGTTGGATCTCTTTCGCAGAATCTTCTCTTGCTAAGGTAGCAACTAACTATCAATGGATGCTTACACATGCACGACAACATCTCAATCGACAAACACCATATTTTCACTTCATAAGAGTATGTCTCCCTCTTTTTTTTGCATTATACTCACTCTAACATATTTGCTTCAACGTATGCTTCCATCAACGACTCATTTTCTAGAACAAGCCTACAATGCATCCCATTCACCTATTAACAAATGTATTCTTGGATAATTTTGGCTCATCCACAATCGTTAGCCATATCATGACCATTTTTGCCACTTTCCACTCAATCGAGGGTTTTATTAAAAAAAACACTCATTTTATCTCACATTACATACACACACCTCCGTGGAGTACTTCACCCAGATTGAGTTTGCTATAGATCTGACGTTCCATGCCTATCTAAACCTTCTCAATACCTTTCATTCAAAATCTCGATGCCCTTATCTCCTTTGTGTGTCGATTTGCAGAAGAGGCCTTTAGTTGTTCGAGAGCGGTGAGGTTGGATGCCTTTGACTTGTTAAGAGAAACATGGGATTCTTCTGACTGGGTTTCGACCCCCGTATTAAGAGCACAGGTTTTTCCTTCTTTTGTTTGGGATTTACCATACCATACAATTGGTATCCCCTCAAACACTAGCCTGCAAAAGAGAAATCATTAGTACCTGCAAATGCAGAAGCAAACCCCAATGTCGTGGCCATGGCTTCCACTAGCACGATGAACGAATGATCTCCTTTCAACTCAGTCGCAGCAAAAGCATGATCTGGAGCCAATTTTTGTCAATGTCCACACCATGATGCATAAAACTCAACTACAGCATAATTTTTTTTGCTCACAATATCGTTGAAGTTTCTCTCCTTCAACACCAAGATGTCTTTCTCGTCGATAGTCGACGCACTTCCAGGTCATATGATCCTTCATCGAAGTCCTCTATCAACACCACCTCCTTATAGTGCTCTGCTTGCATGATAATACCTACTCTTCATTATTTATCTCATCGTGAGATGGAATTTGCGAGACTACATCCTCACAGTCATCCTCGTCAAGCCTGCCAATGCTCTGCTTGGCTTCCCAACCATGCAATTCATATTTACATACACTACTTCCCGCCTGAAGTCTGATCGCATTATCATTAATTATTTTTAGATCTGAAATTAGATGTATCCAACCACTGAGCCAAATAAAATATTTGCAATATAAGCGTCCTTATGAACACATCAACCTTCGGCTATGGCCCTTTTCAACATCAGATCTGACGAGATAAGCCTCCTTCACACACAGATCTAGATCTTCAAACATCAGATCTGACATATCCAATCAAATCAATCTCATTCCACAATAAATGAACAATCTTGGTTAATAAAACGATCCATGATCCTGCAAGTAACCCTAAACCTGGCTCTGATACCAATTGTTAGAATTTACTACAGAAATAATATATTTACCAAGAGGAAAAAATAACCATATAAGGAGCCAAAAACAAATCATAAACATAAAAACATGTTTATTAGGGAAAACCCCAAATCTGGGGTAAAACCTAACCAACGAAATATCATTAACCATTGGCTAAAACCCTGGCCAATCCGGCCAAGTGAGCCTTCACCACTCACCTCCAGGCCTACATTACAATGAAGTCCTCCCAGATTTTTATAGGCTCCATCACTTGCAATACCATGGGCAGTAATACCATGGGTACACTATAGCATGTGCCCAAAACCACTACTATTTACCTTAGTAAACTTTGACTCTATCTTGAGTGAATTTTACCTAATAGCTTTGGGGTAAATAATACAAATAATTTTGAGTGAATATGTGTACCATGTGTGCTTCTCCAATTTACTATTTGGTATCAGAGCCTATATGGGCTTGACTCCCTCAAGGGAGGGTTGAAGGAGATGGAAGAAATATGAGGTTTAATTCTCTGTTTTATCACTCCGCTAGATTCCTAAGGCTGAAGAAGGAATCCCAGCAGAGGTAACCAAAAACCAAGCTTTTGATTTGATAGCTAACCCTATCAAGCTGAAGAGGGCTCTCTCCAAAAGGGTCACAGCCAGGAGAGCTGGAGAAATTTGGGTTTTTAGGCTAGGTATAGAGTGCAAGGGTTGTTTTGAATTGATTTTGGTTGGGGAATCACTGGATGAAGGAATTAGGTCAAGGAAAGCTAAGTCAGGGAAAATGAGTTAGGGTTGCAGGGATCAATGGGGAAAGGTAGGTACAATGCAAATCACTTGAAGAGAATTGTTATGGAATGGTTTTGAAACTATAAGAAGGCTCAAAAAATCATAAGAGATGTGTTTTTCTCAGATAGAAGAAGATGAACAAAATATGATTAGTTAACCTAAACAGAGCATGTGCAAACATGTATTCTGAATTTCTAACTTGTAAAAGATCATAACATAGAAATGAAATTGAACATGAACACAATACTTTGAAACATATGATATTGAAGAAGAAACTATGATAAACATTCAATACCACAATTATCCCACAAAATTAGCTGCAACTCATCTTTATTATCTTGGCCAAACTGAGTACAAGGTTTCCTTGATCATCTAACAAACATCAAACTGATTCCAACCATTTTCTATTGTGAAGAAAGGGACTAAATAGACATTAAAACAACCTTCACTCATCCTCAGGGGTCGAATCCATGAGGTGAGGAAGCTATTACACAAAAATTTGAAGTGATAGCTAAATTATAGGATGGTCCAAGTGACTCATTCCTAACTTAAGTGAACTGATTCATTACACCTTATTTCATTGCTTTACCTAATGTATTTACCTTAGGTAACAGTAAAAACATGATAATTAAATTTTTTTTCATCATTTACATAGGTAAAATAATCATTTCCCAAGATGAAAATAAAAACAGGAGCGAAACTCAAAAAATTTCAGAAGACTACCAAACGCACCATCTCCTTGTCAAACACAACCTTTCTATGTCAAACTCGTCCTCTATGTTCAAGGCTTCTTTTGAGTGCCTTCCCGGTGTCCAAATTTTCTCCAAGATGGCTTGTTGGAAATCCCTTCAAGTCTACTTTCTAGAAATACCTTCATTTTGCAAAATGAAGCTCATTTTCTCTATCAAAAACTTATTTTACCAAGACTGGTAAACACGCAGCACCAAGGTAAAAAATGAGGCAGAAACATGGTTTTTTGGTGGTTTTTTTTTCCTTTTTCCTGAATATTTTGCCTCCAAATTCTTAGCAAATGTACAGGGTGCATGTCCTCATCATTCGTAATTCAATGGTGGTGGCCATTTTCTCATTGTATGCCCCAAAAAAGAGCGCAACACCCTAGGTGCTATGCATTTGACATTTTTACTGTGCTAAAAATGTCCCTAAAAACACAGAAATTTACAAACTTTCAAAATTTGCCCAAAACTTTTCAAAATTGGTGGGATGATAGCTGATCATGTGTTTGAGGCATGAAGTGTTACCTAGGCAAGTATATCTACCCTCCTTTTCTCCTTTTTCTTGGTCAAGGCTTGTATTTCTGCGTGGGCTCTTTTGAGCTTGGCCCTTGCAATTTTGTTCCTCATCACATAATGCTTTTCCATCCTTCTTTGAATCTCATTGTCCTTCTGAGCCTTGGCCAAGAGATTCTCTAAGTGCTGGTTGGCTCTATCAAGCCATGATTCTCCAGTTTCACTGATTTCTATGGAAATTTGTTCATTTAGGGTTAGTTGGTCAACTAGATCAGCTTCCCTTTGTCTATATAGGGCTAGAGCTCTTTTCAACCCTCTAGTCCTAGGTATCTATCTTTGAGGCTGGTCCTCCTCATAATCAGGTTCACCATACTTCTCAAGTTTCTCTTCAAGCAAGGCTTTAGCCTTCTCTACTTCTCTTTGTGATTTGATGCTTTTTACTTCATCATTGGAGTGTTTGGTCTTCAGCTGCTAGTTCTCTTGCTTGAGAAAGGTAATGAAAAAATTGGACCTTTCAATATTAGCTTGGAGGTATCTAATCTTGGCTTCTTTCTCTTGGATTATCAAGGAAGGATCATCATCATCAATTATGTCCAAGTTTACAATTTCAAAATCTACCTCTTTCTCATGGAGGCCTTTCTCTTCATGTATGTCCACCTCTGCCATATTTTCCTTGTCTTTGTGTACCTTCTTTGTTGGTGAAGAAGGTAGGACCCCTCCCACAATATCTTGGACAAAAACCTTCCTATGACCTCTCTGGTAAGTATTTCCATTGTGTCCAAATAAACCCTCTTAGGCTTGCTAATTTCACCTCTGCTAGGTGACCTAGTCTCAATGTGAAATGGAGATGATGGTGGTGAGGTGGGTGAAGGAGATTGATCTAGTGATGATGTATGAATTGTAGGTTGAGATGGAGGAATGGGTGTGGAAGGATGAGATGATGAAGGCACATCTTGGCCATGCTGAATAAGTGGGGCAGTGAAAATTTCATTGGATATAAAGGTATCCCATGCAATTTTTAACTGATCAAGGTGATGGAGGACCATTATTTTGATGAGGGAGTGGTGAAATATACTTTGCATTTGATGATCATAATCTCTCTTTTGGGAAATAAATTCCATCTTCTCAATGCTCTGGTAGAGATAGTAAGGTATATTAAGCATTCTGACTCTTTTGAAGTGCATGAGTAGCTGCATATGATAGGAGTAGAGTCTAGAAAACCTACCCTCGTAAGTAAAGTACCTCATAATGATTTTAATCATGGGGACATATCTGACCAAGAGGTAAGATAAAGGAAGAATCCTCTTTCTATCATTCTTGTACCTTGGTTTAATATATGTCTCATAATAGAACTGGTTCAAATCTCCTTGCTTGAACCATTTTTCCCCAATATTTGGGATCCCAGTGGCAGATGATATGATGGCAAGGGACACAGTGAAAATAACACCAGCAAGGGTTACCTGGTTGTCATGGAGGTTGGAAATGAATAATCTAGACAACATAGGATGGTATTGGACCCTTTGTACTTTTTCACACGACTCAAAACAACCTACATGCTTAAAGCATGTCACAGTGATGGGAGATGCCATGAGTTCTCTGGTATTTCCTAGCTCATGTATAATGATTCTCCCTCCTTTTTTAGATGGCCTTCTCTCCTCTCTCTCTTCCTCCTCACTGTGATTTATGTTATCTTCTTCTGCCATGATGTATTTGGTGTCAAAACCCTAGGGAGATGATGGAATGGAATATGGGTGTAAGAAGTGTGGGTTGGTGTGAGGAAATTTGAGGAGATGGGAATAGATATTTGTGATATGAGGGAGGTGACAGGGGTAGTTATGATAAGGGGTTTTAGAAATAGGGGATTTAATTTTAGTTAGGGTATGAGGAGCCTAGGAAAATGAAAACCTAAGGTTTAGGGTTTGAAGGAGATGAAAGCTTTAGGAAATCAAATAGTAATGTAGGGGTTATGGGAAAGTTTTGTATGATATGGTATTTTGGGATAGGGTAAATTGAAATGGGGGGAAGGGTTATGAAGGTTTAGGGAGTGAAATTTGAAGTGTTGATTAGGTTTTGAGGAAAATTAGGGTTTTGATTTAAAAGAAAACACCAAATTTATTTTAAACCAACTTACACATCCAAAATGACATTTGATGAAGAGGAGTGAAGCAATGATCACTTAATAGCTTGTTTGAGGCATGAAGAATCATTGTTGAAGGATTGAAGGTGAACTTTTGAAGTTTAGAGGCTATCCTGGAAATTTTCGAAGAAGTTGGGCAAACACGCAACACCTATGGAAAACACGCCCTCCTCTTGAGAGGAACGCAACACCTTTAGAAAACGTGCAGCGTTTTCAAGCAAATGCACAACTCCAATGGAAAACGTGCAACACCAGTGCAGAATGCACCCTTCTACCCCTATTTTGCACAATTTCACCTAAAAACTCGAAAATATCTCCTTTACTGAGTACGCTTGAGGATGTAGGAATAAAATGAACTTTGAATTGATGTCTTTGAGGGCTTTTATACTTGAGTGGGTTTCATTTATGCTTTGAAAACCCACTTTTATAATGTTTCACTTTACCTTTCAAATTTTTAGACTAATGCTCTTTGACTTCTGACTTTATGTTTTGCAAGTTGATCAGTTGCTGGAGTTTTTCATTTCTTTCCTTCAGTTTGGCATGAGTTTTTTGAGTTGGTAGCTAGGGAGTGAAAATATTACATATAGAAAACATAAAATTACATAGGAAATTAAAAATAAATTGCATTTTTTTTCATATAAAAATGACATTTTGAAATGAAAATCATATAAAATAAAAATTACAAATTTAAAAATATAATATTTACATACTGATAATCTTCTGCAGGTGAAAATAAAATGTTTATTGGGTCACTCTCACATCTTTGTTGACTTTACTGAGATAGAATAGTGCATTTTTGGACCTTGAAAAATAAAACCTAATGAGTTAATGGGACCTTGAATGACCTGAATTCCATGGTTGACTTTGACTAAGATAATACATGATGAAATGAGTTTTTCATGGGTGTTTTTAAGCTCAACAAGACATGAAGGTGAGCTAGCAAATGTGAGTTTCTGAGGGAGAGTGAGATTTTATTAAGTAGGGCTACCATTAGTGAAACAATGTTTAGGATGACCTAATGGAATGATATAAAAATTTCAGAGTAAGACACCTAAAATGAGAATGAAAAGAGTGATTTTGATCACTAATGGTAGAATGCATATTCTGACACTAACATTGGCCTTATTGGGGATGGAAACTCTGAAAGAGGTGTCAAGAACCACAACTCTTTGAATTTTTCATATCAGTGCCTCTTCCATTGGGCCAATACAGTCAAAAAAATAACTGAAACTGAAATGCAGGACTAACTATTGACAACTCAAAGACACAAAATGAATTAAATTGAATCAAACTTGACTAAACTTGACTGAAAAAATGACTCAAAACTGAACTTAATATTTGTGCAAACTTAACTTTAAATAGTAGAAACTAAATGAAGCTCCATGGCCTTCACTTCGGGCTCCGAACTCCTATGATTTTCCACTTCACACTTGCAGGAATATAAAACTGATATATACAATGAGGATGAAATTTTTTCATAATTTTCAGATCAAAAGAGATAGTGCTTCAAGAGCCTACCATTAACTAGCCCTCTAAGAAACTTTTCCCATCCATTTCTTCAAAGAGATGTGCATTCTTTCCATGAGAAGCTACAACCTTAAAGGGACCTTTCCATAGATTATCAAACTTCGCGTGCTTACCTTTGTCTTCATTCTTGGCATCCCAATGGAGTACCACATCATTGATCTTGAAATCATCTTGCTTGGTTTTCTTGTCATAAATTTTCTTGGTCTCATCATGGAGCTTGGAAGTGTTCTGGAACACTTCTTCCCTTGTTTTTTGAAGTGAATCATTTGATTTATTCTGTGTTGAATATCATTTTCTTCACTTCTGACCTCTTGTAGAAGTTTCATGACTGGGACAACCAATGAAGAAGGGAAAATTTTATCCACACCGTAAACTACCTGAAATGGAGACATGCCAATGTATCTCTTGTTGCTTACTCGATTTTCCCATAATGCATTTATTAGCTTCTTGTGCCAATTCTTTTTGTTAGCCTCCAACATATTTTTGATTATGTTGATCAAAGACTTGTTGGAGGACTCTGCCAATCCGTTTCCCTATGGATAATATGTTGTAGAATGACTCAATTTAATGTTATACTTATCACATAATGTGTCATCTTATTTTATTTGAAGGTTGCAACGTTATCCGTGATGATATTTCTAGGACAACCAAACTGGGACAAGATGTTAGCTTCTAGAAACTAAATTATGACTGAGTCAGTAGCTTTCCTAGTTGGGATCACTTAGATCCACTTTTTGAAATAGTTTTTGGTGGTAAGTATCCATCTATGTTGAGCAGATGAGGGTGGATGTATCTCACCAATAAAATCTAAGCCCCACTGCTGGAAGGGAGGTTTAACTAAAATGGGTTGTAATGGTAAAGGAAGGAGCTTACGTTTACCTTGGAAAATTTGGCACTCATGGTAGCTCACGACCATCTTATACAAATATGCAAACAATGTAGGCCAATAGTAACCCACTCTTAGTACTTTTTTGGTCGTATTCTTCCAGTACAAATGACCTCCACAATCTCCCTTGTGGAAATCCTTCATCACTTCCTTGGATCCATCTTCTACCAAGAAATTTAATACTACTCCTCCCGAATCCTTCCAGTAGAGTGCACTATCTAGTATGCAATATTTCTAAGCCTTAAGCTTTAAATACCTACTATTACTCTTTGACATGCCCGGAGGAGGATTCAAATGTTGTAAAACATAAATGATATCAGTGTACCGTGGAGTTGATGAAAAGAGATCAGATACCTGAACAAGACTTATAATTTCTTCGTCATTGGACAATGATGATATGAGATTGATGTCAAGTGCATGTAAATTGGACTCAGCCATGAGGTTGGCTAAGCCTTGCCCTTTGATCATCTTGGTCGACTTGATCTCAAGGTCATATTCTAAAAGTGTTGCTATCCACCTACCTCTTCTTCCTTCTGGATCTGTTTGCATAAGTACTTCTTTAACCGCTGCATTTGGAACATATGCCAAAATATGTGAGTGCAGAATATAAACACGGGATTATTTAAGTTCTTTGACCAAAGACAAGGCCTGTTTATTAATTATATTGTATCAGAAGGTTGCATCTCTTATTTTATAATTGAAGAATTCTATTGGCAGCTCTGTCCCATCTTTTTTCTGCATAAGCATTGCTGCCAAAGTATGCTCAGAAGAAAAAGAAAAATAATGAAATCTAGTGAATAGTTAGGACTCGTCAACACTGGAGTAGTGGTCAAAGAAAATTTCACCGAACCGAATGACTTATGAGAATTTTCTAACAATCTAACATCATTTTCCTTCTTCAGCATGATAGTTAATTCTCTAAGATGTTCTGCTAGGTTGGGAATGAACCTACGTAGGAAATTCATCCTACCATTGAAGGCTTGAATTTCCTTCTTGTTTCTAGGGAAATATATTTCCTGTATTGCTTCTACTCTAGCAGGATCTATCCAGATCCCATCTTTTGATATGATGTGACACAACAAATTACCTTCTTCCATAGCAAATAGTCACTTCTTAGGATATAGGGAAATCCAAAACTTTCTACATCGCTGAAAAAAAACTCTCAATGGTGTAAATGCTCATCATATGAATTTGAATAAACGGTCAAATCATCTAAATACACAACAAGGAAAACAACTTTTTCATTACCAAAATCTATGTCCATGGCACGTTGGAAAGTGGCCCCGGCATTCTTCAACCCGAACGACATCTTGGAATATTTAAAGGTACCCCATGGTGTAGTGAATGTCGTCTTATCTTGATCATCTTCATGTGCAAGGATCTGATTGTAGCCTGAGTAACCATCCAACAATGACATCCTGTTGGCTCCTACAACTCGCTGAAGTATGTGGTCCATCTTGGGCAGCGGGTAATTGTCTTTAAATGACACTTTGTTTAGATTTCTGAAATCGATACAAAGTCGAATTTCACCAGTCTTCTTCCGCACTAGAACAAAATTGGAGATCCAATCTGAAAATATGACTAGAATAATCATGCCTACCTTATAGAGCTTCTTTACCTCCTTCTCAATGGATGTCAACAACTTTGAGTTTATTCTCCTGAGCTTCTGTCTAAAAGGCTTTTGATTTGGCTTGATCAGGATTGTGTGTTGAATATCTTGATTGTACACCTTTAGATATGAATAATCCCAAGAATACATGTCCGAAAACTCATCAAACAAATCAATGTATTTAGGCTTTACCTCTGATGCAAAATACTTTGAAAGCTTAATGACCGTTGGTTGCTCCGTTGTTCCAATATTAACATCTTCTACGCCCTTTTCTGTGGGGACCAAAGCAGGTTTTCTCGCTACATCATCTTGATCAAATAACTCTTTCAAAGGTATGAGACATTTTGGAATTTTATTTTCCTTGAGCTGAAGTATGTCAATCTGATCTGCTTCAATAACTTGGTCATCCTTGTCATACACTTCGTCCATAGAATAGTTTTCAAACTCACCTTCACTCTGAAGGAAATTATTCACTTGTTTATCGTATTAGAAAACTTGACAAAATTTCAAGTTATCCGGAATGGCTGGCCTGTGCTTTATATGAATCTCAAACTTTTTATTGGAAAACATTGTAGATCTGAAATTACTCGCAACAGTGACTAATGAATCAACCATCAATTTTTTCAATCTCGGCACTACCTTAAGTGTATATTCTGGAAACATTCTTAAAATATCAAGTGTTTCATTCCTATATTGCCTCATCCTTGGGTGATTAACTTGATACTCACATTTGATTTGTTTAATCATCAACTCTAAATCACCGTAGACTGCAATTCTCCTAGCTCTCAATTTTTTTAGAATTTTCAAACTGGTAATGAGCGCTTCATATTCAGCCTCATTATTCGTAAAATCAAATGCTAGTTTATAGGAACACAACCTTACATATTTGGGACCTTATTTTTCTGTTGGCATGGGTTGTGAATCCATAAACCAATGCCAGCCCCGTCTTTGCCAACAAAACCATCAAATTCCATGCTCCAAAGACCATCTTCTTCTTCAAGGTGCTGAAACTCTTGATTCTGATTTCACACAATTTTTTGATCTAATTCTTTATGCTGCTTTGAACTTTCATCTGCCTTTTCTGATGGCTTTTTGGATATAGTAGGCAAATTCTCTTTCTCTTTTTTTTAACATTGTTCTAATGAAATCTGAAACTTCAGGAACATCCTATATTTCTACTAATTGAAAATCAACATCATTTAATCCAAAATCATTGTACAATATAAATGACTCTAAGTCTGTACGTACAACATTGATAGGATTATTATTAGGCCTTTCCTTATTTGTGATCATGTATTTCATTTTAGTCTCATGGTATAGTTTTCTCATTTGACCGAAGACAGGGATAGTGGCATAGGAAAATTCCAATTGCAGTGTACTTCTCAATTTGGCCCCTCGAGGATCTTGACAACAACATACCGAAACGTGGTAGAATATCAACAACTACCATGTCCATAAGGAAATTTTTTGTTGGGATCTGCTCTAGGGAGACAAATAGATCTTTAATTATACCCAAACAACAGACACGACCATAATCAAAATAATATAGATCATGATATGGACGGATTATGTCAAGGCCAAGCTTCTCCATGATGGCTTTGGGCATGAGGTTGTGGGACGCACCGGAATCTAACATAGTGCTATTAAGAATGCACTAGTGGACTTCAAGACTCAGGTAAAATGGTGGGACCTCACTATCTTCAAACTGGACATTGATGGCGTGACCAAATATTAACTCAAGCTGGTCATCCTCTACATTAACCATGTCGAATAAGGGGTCAAATTTCAAAGTTTTGACTACATGAGTTTTTTATTTATCCATTTTGACCAATTCAATAAGAGGAATAGACACCTTAACTTAGAAATTTCTGACTCTAAACTGAAAGGTATAGTTTTATCTACCTCTTTTATGATTACATCCCTTTTCTCAACATGATCTCTCGGTGCAACTTCTTTTCTTGGAACATATTTTTCTTTGACAGGTGCACTTGTAGAAGGCATATTACTTCTGTTCTGGTTCGGAGCTATAATCTCTTTACCCTTATTTTGAATTTGTTTCAGTGATGCTTCTTTCTATTGAATTGTCTTATTCGGAGGTGGATTTATCGAAATATCTCAACTCCTCAAGGAGTACTGCCTTTTCTGGGAACTCAATGCATTCAGGTGCCCTCTCTAATAATCATCAAATTCTACTTCTAACTCATGATCATTCGCCAGTATGAAATTTTTGTCATTAGGTGAACTTTTTTTTTCCACATATTCTTCATCTTCGGTGAGAAAGATGGGCTGACCATCAGTTGTGAAAATAAGGTTCTCCTTTACTGTTGGTTCTTCCTCTTCATCACTCTAAGAATAGTTATGTTGAAGTGGTGTTCTGATTTGTTGCTGCTACTATGTTTCAGGAGTTCTTTGCTCTCTCTACTTTATCTAGAATTGAGGCTGCTACTGGCCTTGTAAGTTCAGATTTCTAATTGTGGTTCAGCCTGTCTCTCTAAAATCGACATCCTATCAACCATTCTCTCCATGGTTTTAAGCAAGGCATCAAATTTAGTATCGGATGAAGTGGAAGGTTCCTCTTGATAGTCACTTTGCATTCCGTTTTAAGTTTGGATTTTTTAATTAAAAGATTAGCCTCAACACTCACTGAATTTTTGATCATTTCTTCAAGGGTTGTGGGGTTTATTTCTCTCAATGAGTAGGCTATATATGGGTCAAAAGGATCAGGATAACATAGAAGTGCTAAAGTAGGAAGTGGTTTCATTTCAAGTGGAATGGAATTATAGATTTTGTGGTATCAGGAATTGTAATCAAGCACTGATTCATTGGGATTATGTCTCAAGGAATCATATTCAACAAGGATTTGTAAAGGGTTTTTCTTCTCATCCCACGTGGCTAAGAAAGCATCAGTTAGCTCAGCAGGAGTCCTAATAGAATTAACTACTAGGGCATGGAACCAAACTTTGACTTCACCTAAAAAACTTTGTGCGATGATTTGCATCTTGGCATCATTTTCATATAACTCCTCGAGATCTATGAAGGTTGTGATTTTATCCATGTGATGACAGTCAGTGATTTCATAGTTTTCATCGAAAAGGGGAAGCCTTGACCATATCCTTGAGGTAGATCAACAAGATTACCAGGAATAAATAAAGGTCCAAAACAATCCATAATTCCTATTGAATGTGGTGGAGGGGGTGGAACGAAGGATGAATTGGTCTGAGGAGGTCCTTGAGGGGGGAGATGAGATGATGATGGGATGGATGATGAAATAGTGTCTGTTTGGGAAACTTTGGGGATATGAAGGTTTTCTTGTTGGTATTGAATATAGGCTTTTTCAGCATTGTAACTTTAGGTTATTGGCTAAATTTTCTAGCTTGTAATATTGTCTCCAGATTTTAACATCAATCTCAGTTGCAGCTTAAACTAATGATGGATTTAACTCTAATATCCGGGTTTTAGGGACTATTGTATTAAAATCAGTCTTGGATTTGGTTCCGAACAATGATAACTCAAATTTGGTACCAAATACTAAATTTTTTATGGCTACCAAATCAAAAGGTAATGAGAAAGACCTTACCAAATTTTTAGGAGGAGATTATGAAGAACTTGAAGCTGGTTGAGATATTTTCCTCCTTAGGATTATTTCAGGATCTTCGACGGGAGAAAATGGATCTGGATTAGGATTAGACCTGTGTTGACGGGAAAAATTTTACTGCCGACAATAAGGGGGTCTCTCGAGTGAAAGTTCCCAATTAGACCTCACACCATTTGGGATAGGAGCCCCATCTGGTATGTGAGCTCGGTTGCCGCCATAAGTGTTTCCACTCATGGTTGTCGTATGGGAAGATGATGAAGCAAAGGCAAAGGAGAAATGACCAATCAGTGAAGAGAAATCAGCCCAAGATTGAAGAACCATAAACACAGATACAAAAAAGTCTAAGCAGCAAAATAAAAAGGGGGTACGCCATGAGTGGGATCAGTGAGCCGAAAAAAAAGTAAAAAATACATGGAAGAAAACACGCCAGGAGTTAATTGCAAAGTAGTTCACAATATATCACTAACATGGCAAGGAACAAATAAACACTGATTCAATAGCAAACGTACATGCAACTGTTGTGAATTAGTTCATAATCAATTGCATGCATGAAAGCATCCATACAACATAGTGAAATATTAAACAGCTAGTACTATCACCACAAGCAAGCACGTAAATCAGTGCCGGAAAAGAAAATATATTATTAATGTTGTTGCAATGCCAAATACATGCTTACAACACGTCAAAACCCAATAGTGGAACATGGGCTATTCATCTCAATGCGTGATACCAAAACCCTAGCCTCGCTACCTCTCTCTCTACTTGATACCAAGAGCTAAGTGGCTTTAGCTCTCAAGCACCAATTGCTCTATCATATTGGCTTCAATTGCAGAGCTAAAAGTCCTTTTGTTGATTTCCCGACGCTACACATATAGGTTGAAGTGACTCTTGAGTTGCCCTTAACTCTTTACCTCGCCGACTATTGGGTTGGCTTACGAATTGGGTCATTTGTGACCTGCGACCTAGGGTCATTTGTGACTTGCGACCTGGGGTCATTTGCGACATGCGACCTGGGGTCATTTGCGACTTACGACCTAGGAATTTTCCCTTTGACATTTCTCTTTTGGTGGGCTCAGACCTTGCAAAACATAAATGCCTTTTCTTGCACAAATGAACGAGTAATAGATGTGTCTTTGAGCTTATTACAAGGTCCTCGATGTCTTGAGAACCCACCTTTCTCGCCATAGGAAACTTCAACCATACAATCTCCATGATGAGCCTTAGCCTTTTTGCATAGATCAAAGTATCTCTTCCTTCTTTTCACTTTGAAACTGATTATACTTCCATATTTGTCACTTGCAACATCAACCCCTTGGGTCGCTTTAGCTACCAACTTGACTTGAGTGTTCACCTAAGTGTCGGGGATTTGTTCTATAAGCTTCAATCCTGCACAGAGGCATAAGCATCATTTAAACACCGAGACCAATGTACTTTCAGTAAATGCAAGAAGTAAATATTATATATAAAAAATAATCCCTAGCAATTTCTTGGAATTTCACAATCATGAATCTGTATATTAATGTGTTTATTATTTTAGCATCAAGGTAGCAACAATCGTTGTATTCCCTTTCCCAAACTTCAAAAAATGGAACCTTTACGTCATAAATATCAGGAGCATGCACTGCCACCACTAAAAGAGGTCGCAAGTTTAGTTGCCCCTTTTTCTCTCTCTATCATGAGAGGGTGTGACCTAAGCGGCAATGTGACTCATTAGAGGTCATTGAGTCGCATATCAGAAGAATTTGGGATTTGGGTTGAGGCCTTGTAACACGACCCAACGAGTCAAGGGAGACTGTGACCTTCTGGTGCTCACAAAATCGCAATGTTGGCCTGCTCCTTGATACCTGCGACTCAGCAACTTAAGGGAGAGTTCAACCTCCTGTCAGTCGCAAAATCACAATGCTAGTCTGCTCCATAGTATCTGCGACTTAGCGACTCGAGGGAGAGTGCAACCTCTCTGCTAGTTGCAAGGTTTCAATGATGGATGGCTCGTAACATCTATGACTTAACAACTAGTCGCGTTGAGACAACAGTCGCACCTCCATGATGCGTCTCCAAAATCCTGACTTTTGCGACCTCCAGCGTTTGACCTGAATTAATAGCGGATCTGCAGAGGCAATCCTCCAAGTGGCATCTACAGACCGGGTCAGGCCTTTTGTACCTAAGGTTGGGGCGAAACCTTCGACTATTTTTCAAACTGCAGAAAACGAAATGCAGTTCCTTTGTTTGGCGTATTATTCAACCAAAACTGAAGCACAAAGAATGGCGAAGACTTCCCCAATGTGAGGCATTTGAAACCAACTTTCAACTTACTTTCACGGCCCATCATGGCTTCCAAAACCACCAGTGCCTTAGTGGTGACACTCCACACGATATGCGTGCTATTCATATCACCCGAGGCCGAGATTTCCAGATAGTTGCAGGGATACAACGGATACAACGCATAACTTTGTCACACTTCTAGTGCTATGACAAAGTTTCTCTTCATGTTCTTTCAGTGCGGCGAGAGGCCTCATGTCTCAACCACTTTCCTCTATGAAAATGGCATTGCGGGTCTCCAATACACTCAATATGGCATCTCCTCTTAGCCTTTCACCTGCGTATGTGTTGACAGCCCTTTGTGTACTGACATGGCTGCCCTTTGAAAAACTGGACATGCATTTTCCTTAACGTGGATTTTGACAGATTCACGCCGAATTTCTTAAATGGGTTCATGGGAGGTCTAAAACTTATTTTAAATTGATGGTTGATGCTTCATCCAAATGCCAAAAATATAGCATGCCCCTCAGATCATTGTTTATAAGCTGGCAGCGTATGTGTTGTCAACAACCTCAAAACTCCCCTTCATAATCCCATGGTTTAGGTTTTACATACTCCACCATTTCGTTATCATTTTCAAATTGTTCTTGTGATATCAACCTCTCCACAGTATTAGCTTAAACATATACCAAGGGCAGCTCACTCCAGGCTCGATTTTGTAGAAAGGTATTTACTTCATGTGGGACCTTCACGGATCCATTCTTCCACTGCATGTGTACTAGGGATAGAACCTTTCAGTTGTGCAAGTGTCTTAAGTGCACTGCTCTTGTCGACTCTGTGTGGCATAAAGTGGTTGCAAGTTAGTGAATATATATGTAACTATTGGGGTCCTGTGATCTGGCAGATTGGCATGCCAAGTGACAAGGCAACATGCAAACCAAGCTTTAGAGCTCTAGGGTCTAGCCCTCTTAGTCTCAGAGAGGGATATCTCAATATGTTTATTAGGATGTGTCTTGAATGTTTTGGTAGTTAATTTTAGGCTAGTTATGAAGTGCAGGGTTGTTTTTTTATTTGGTTGGACAAATTTGTTTCATGCAATATAGATAGAGCATGGGAATCTACAAGCCATTGGGCAATGGAGTCATGTGAAAGTCCAAATAGTTCTGATTGAGAAGGAATGGAAACCAGAGGGAAAATCTAACTCATTCAAGGGTCTGTTGAATAATATAGGTGAAATGAGATGAACATTAAGGACTAAGAGTAAAAAGAAAACTAAACCCTTTCACAATGGCTTAAAAGATTCAGGGAACACCCTATTTCCTCTAGTAAGCTCACCGTTTTGGACTTAATCAACATAAATACTCAAAGAAAAGGAGAAATACAGACTAAAACCCTCTTAATGAATTATAGGATTCGGAGAACGCCCTATTTCCTCCTATAGGTTCACTTTTGAGAGCTTAATCAACAAAGACATACAATTGCATTCAAAGAAGAGGGAACGCCTTAGACATCTAGGACTGCAATTATAGGGACCTTTAACACAATAATTACAATAAGAAACAGAGGGTATGATTGAAGCAGACCTCACTGTCAAAATGCAAGCATTAATAATCAAAGGGAGATTTCAGATACAATATTCAGTGGTAAAGAAAGAGGGAATGCCTAAACAGTCTTTAGCACAACTGAATTAACCATTTCTGAAATAAAACAAACTGAATATTTAAGAGAGCTATTAGACTACCCTATCATATTAAGTAGCATAAAACATATAAACAGTGAAGGATAAACAGGTCAGATTTGCTTCTAAGATACATTTCTCTGCCTAAACTTTTTATCCTATTGTAAGTCAAAGCATCATGGAACAAAGTGATAAACGAGAAAAACATTAACAATAAGAGATTACTTCACCAAAACTAGGCTCAGGGATCTAATGGTCCAGCCTCCTTCATCAAAAAAAAAAATAGATACTTCCACACTCCTTCAGAACACCAATGCTTCTTCAAAGCAACAATCTATGTATTACTCTTGAAATCACCAAATGCCAACCTTTTACAATGAGACTTAAAAGAGTATTTATAGAGAAAATGGGGAAGGTAGGCGAAGAAGGTTTTAATGATCATCAGAGATAGGAGAGGGCATTTTAATGCTCCATCCTGTGTCATAAACATAACATTAAATTCTAGATAGGATCGATAACTTTGTAGCTTGTTGAGACCATTTTGATATGACATAAATCACCCACAGGGTTTCCTTGAGAGGAAAAATCATTTGGAGTGGTACTGTTATCTTCTTGCTGTGAGTTAAGTAAAGAATGGGCTATGAGGACTCCCATACTTCTAAATAACTGCTTCTGACAGTTTGTAGTAGCTTCCTTGGTGTAATAACTACTTGGTAGGCTTTTGAGCATGGAGATGGGCTATGTCTGTGTCAGTCAACTTCTACACCAATAACTGCTATGTTCCTTTGTACTTCGATATGTTTTGTCTCTGTTTATGATTTCACTCTGCTAATTACTCGAACTACCTCTGTACTAATGTCTTCAAAGGTTTTATTAATCTTCTATGCCTTTGTTTTCCGCCACTGGATACGTGATTTTCACCATTTCTGAGTGTTCTATGTACAGGTGGAGGGTTTCCCTGAGCTAGAGGGTCACTGAGGGTTCATGGATCTGATCCATTGATTGACATGACCTCGCCTTCTGTTCTGGTTCCCTTGACATTGATTCGTGGCCCTGAGACTGCTATCTGAGCCTTTGTGTCACCTTTGCGACTGTAAAACGTTCATCCTTCATCAGCCATGAAAAAACCTGCAAACACACGATAAACTGTTATGAAAACCTCTGGGCTTGGTTTAGACTACTTGTAGAGGCTCTGGGGGTGGTGGAGCAGCGAGGCAGAACGTGATTGCAGTGGAAAATCGGGAAAAAACCCTTGTCAGAGCAGCTAACCAAGTGCAGTGAGGGTTTGGGTGCGATGAGGAACGTGGACCGTTAGATCAGGACGATCTATGGTGGAGATCTCATGGTGAGCGTTTTGAGAGAGATATGGGAGGAAAACAAATTGAGATGGCGATATAACATGGACTGTGCAATCTCAGAGATTGAAGACTGGGATTAAAAGCAAAAACGACGTTGCGGAGGGCAGCGGTATGGCGGAAACTGGGGATGGTTTTCATGAAACAAAATGGGGGGAGGCGGTATTCACCTTTTGAACGCGATTCCATACATTGACTGACACATGGATTTCTAAAATTTCTTATATCGCGTGGAAGTAGCGCACTACGGGGGAGGCTCAAAAACTATGCAATATCGCGCACTGGCCGTCAAATCTGGGGTCACAGATCATATGGTGGAGGAGAAATGTGATGGATGAAGAGTTGCATGGGCAGATGAAGCAGTGGACCCAGTGGTGATGTTAGTATTTTGTCATGGAGTGGAGAAATGGTTCTGGCAAGTCATAAGTTGGGGCTACGTGGCAGCCGTTGGATCTTAGAGATCAATGGTAGAGGTTGCATCGGGGGTAAAACGTCGGGTGAAAAATTTATAAAGAAAAAGGCACATTCGCAAAGAAATATGAGGAGAGGAGGGCTTAGGGATAAGTGCTCGGGTGTGGTCCCATGGAGGGAAAGAATCGGGGCTAGCAGGTGACTTAAGCCCTCGGGGGCTTAATAGCTTTATAGAGCGGAAGACTATTTTTAGGCCAAATGAGGGTTTCGGTAGGCTAGAAAAAGGATTTTTAAACCAAATAAAAGGATGATATAAGGTTTTAAAAGAGGGTTAAGGTGATTTAGAGGTGAAATGGAGGGGTTTTGTGGGATTTTTGAAGGAAACAAGGATGAGAAATGGAGATTTTGTGGGAGTGAAATGGAGAGGTAAATGGTGGGAAGTGGGGCATTATGAGCAGTTTTCTCTTGGTAATGAGCAATTTTTTTAGGGCTTATAGTGAAACAGCGGTGAATATTAATTCAAAGGATAAGGAATCATCATAATACTTCAAAGATGATGGATTTTCAAAAGAAATATATCTTTGAAGGCTTGACAACAAATTTAGCCACCATTAGGTATATCAGAATTTATAGGTGGCTAACAGTGGCTCCACTTGCGGAGGACAGCTTGCCCTTTAGGTGTCCAGAACCTCAGTAATCTCTAGATTTAACAGACCAACGCCACTCCATTGGGAAGAATTCTTCATTTGACAACTTTTCACTGTCCTGCAGCAAGAAATCCATTTGAGCAACACTTCTACCTACCCCAAACTATTTTTCCTAGCATTGTTTTCTTCTTTGAGTGCACTTGGACTGGTAAACTCTTTTTCCAACATTTTATTTTGCAAACAAATAAAAAAACCTATCTAATGCTAGACTTATTTCTCCATGATTTCAGATTAAGCAATTGAACTCATAAGTTTCTCTACCTAACTAATATCTGTCAGGATTAAATAGTCTGACAGATTTCATTCTCTATATTCTAAAACATAAATTGAAAACACAGCCAAACCAAGATTAAACTACCTGATTTGTTGTGGGTCCATGGCATAAAGACAAGCTTCACATGAACTGAAACTTGCAGAGATTCAAAAACCAAAACTTTTAAGGCTAAAGATTTGAAATTTCAAAACATTCTTCCTTCTTGTTGTGACTCAGATTTTCAGCTTTTTAGAGTCACCTTTCTTTCTTCATTTCAGCTCTGATTTTGATCCTGTTAGAGCTGTTTTCTTCTTCTTTGTTGGTTCAAGTTTTGAGCAGGTTAGAACCAGATCTCTTTCTGCTATCCTAATCTGTTCTACTGATAAGCTAAGATTAAACAGTTTGGCAGATCTTTTTCACTATCCTATCAGCAGTAAATTGGAATCTGCCCAATCATGATTAGGTTGTATGATTGGACAGTAGTGCTCCTTAAAGTAGTGGCATTTGAGCTTGCACACTTTCATCTTTTCCTTTCTTTTTGGTATGGGGTTATACCTTTCTTGTTTTATTTCTGCCCTCTTTAATATTTTTCTATTGTTTTTGTATTTTTCCTTCCATTTTTCTTTATGCAAATGGTATTTACAATGGATTAAAAACTTTGAAACTAAGACTCTTGACAGAAATAGTGTTTAAGCATCCTGCCATTGACAAGACCTCCCAACACTTCTTCACCATTTAGTTCTTGCAGGAAAAATGCATTATGCCCTCTTATGGAATGAATAATATAGGGCCCTTTCCACAGATTTTCAAACTTACCATGTTTTCTTTTCTCTTCCCTCCTTGAATCCCATTTTAGAACCACATTTCCAACTTGGAAGTCATTTTCTTTAGTCCTTTTGTTAAATAACCTTTTGATGTTTTCTTGGACTGTTTGATTTCTCTGGTAAACTTCTTCTTTGGTCTGCTGCAAATGGATGGTCTGATTGATCCTTCTCTTCATATCATTTTCTTCAGCTTGGACTTCCTGAAGGAGTTTCATGACTGGAACTCCCAACGATGTTGGGAAAATAGCATCCATGATATAAACCAACTGATAGGGGGAGATGTTGATTAACTTTTTGGTGGTTAACCTGTCAGCCCACAAGGCATGAACAAGCTTACCATGCCATGCTTTCTGATTCTGCTCCAACAAATTTTTGATTATGTTGATCAGGCTCTTGTTTGAGGACTCGGAAAGTCCATTTCCTTGGGGGTAATAGGTTGTGGAGTGGCCCAAGGTGATCTGATATTTATGGCAGAAATCAACCATCCTCTTAGATTTAAAGGCAACAGCATTGTCTGTGATTATTTTTCTAGGGCAGCCAAATCTTGACAATATGTTGGTCTCAAGGAATTTAATAATGACAAAGTCAGTAGCATTCCTAGTGGGTATGGCCTCTATCCATTTGGTAAAATAGTCAGTGGCTGTGAGGATCCATTTGTGCTGGGCTGAGGAGGATGGATGGATTTCCCCTATGAAGTCCAAACCCCACTGTTGAAAGGGTGCTTCAACACTAATAGGTTTCAAGGGTAAGGGCAAGAGCTTTCTTCTACCATAAAAAATTTAGCACTTGTGGCAAGACATTACTTGTTTGTGGGTGTCTGGAAAAAGGGTGGGCCAATAGTAACCAGATCTGAGAATCTTGTTTGTTGTAGTCTTCCAATTTAGGTGCCCTCCACATTCTCCTTCATGTATTTCATGCATGATTTTTTATGCATCAACCTCAAGTAAACATTTTAGTAGTATCCCAATAGCATTTTTCCAATATAAAACTCCATCTATTATACAATGATTTAAAGCCTTCTGTTTGACAAATCTGGCCTTTGTTTTTGACAAGGAAGGAGGAGCATTTAAATAAAGCAACACATAAATGATGTCAACATACCATGGAGAGTTCATGAATTTTTCTTCAATAAATGGTGCTAGGAACTCTTCTATCTCTTATAAGGCATCAACCATATTCATATTTAGAGCTTTGAAATTAGACTCAGCCATGATTTTTGCTAATCCTTGTCCCTTGATAAGTTTAGTAGGCCTGATTTCTAAGTCATATTCAAGAATAATGGCAATCCATTTTCCCCTTTTACCATCGGGGTCCTGACTTAGAATATATTTGACTACGGTGTGTGGCACAAAGGTAATGATATGTGAATGTAAAATGTACACCCTGAAATATTTTAATGCTTTTACTAGTGCCAAGGCTTACTTCTCCATGATATTATATTTGAGTGGGGCATCTCTTAAGGCTTTAATAAAGAAGGATATAGGTTGTTCTTGCCCCAAGCTATTCTTTTGCAACAATACTGCAGCTATTGTATTTTCAGATGCAAAGGAAAAAATATAGAAATCTTTGGTGAAATCGGGACTGATAAGGACTGGCGCTTGAGTAAGGGCTTGCTTTACGAGTTCAAATGATTGTTTAGCTTGAATTGTCCATTTAACACCTACTTCTTTCCTGAGCATGTTAGTGATGTTTATTAATAGCTCAACAAGGTTAGGGATAAACCTCCCAAAAAATTTAATCTTTCCAATGAAAGACTGTAATTCTTTGAGGTTTCTAAGGTGGTTGATATTCAATATTCCATAAATTCTTTTAGGATCTATTTTGATCCCTTCTTTTGAGATTATGTGACCAAGAATATTTCCTTCCTGGAGGCCAAAGAGTGTCTTTTTGGGATTTAAAGACAAGCCAAACCTTCTACATTTCTCGAAAACCTTCCTTAAATGTTCCAAATGTTCCTCATCGGTTTTGGAGAAAAAAGTAATATCATCAAGGTAAATTATTATAAAATAGCCTATGTCTTCTAAGAAGGCTATGTCCATGGCCCTCTAGAAGGTGGCCCCTGCATTCATCAAACCAAATGGCATTTTGACATACCTGAATGTCCCCCAAGGTGTAGTAAAAGAAGTTTTATGTTGATCACTTGGGAGAACTAGAACCTAATTGTAACCTGAGAACCCATCCAACAATGATATTCTTTTTGACCCAACTACTTTTTGAAGAATGTGGTCCATCTTTGGCAAGGGGTAGTTATCTTTCAGAGAGGATCTATTAAGGTTCCTGAAGTCAATACACAACCTAATCTCCCCAGTCTTCTTCCTAACAAATACTAGATTGGAGACCTAGTCTGAGTATCTAAGAGGAACAATGATCCCTGCATCATACATCTTCCTAATTTCTTTTTCTACTGTAGGTAATAAAACAGGGTTTATCCTCCTTAATTTCTGTCTGAAAGGTTTCTAATTTTCCTTAAGAGGAATCTTATGCTGAATGATGCTAGTGTCATATGATTTCAAATCTTTATAGTCCCATGCAAAAACATCTATAAACTCTTTGAAGAGTGCTATGTATTGCTTTTTGATGTGGGCAGGAAGGTTGCTAGATAATTTAATCATTTTAGGCTCAGTTGGGCTGCCTATATTGTTCTCTTCCACATTAGTTTCCATGGGTTCTGCTTTTGGTCCCTTAACCACATTGTTGAAATCAAAGAGTTGTTCTAATGGAGCAAGGCCTTTGGGTATGGTATCACCTTTGCATTCTAGAAATTCGAGGTCCTTTTGATTTGGATCATCAGATAATTTTGCTTTGAAAATATGATCAAACTGGTTTATAATAGAAGGAAAAGAGGACTCTGTTTTAGGAATTGGTTCCTTGTTTAAACATTCTTTTTCATGGCTGGAACTTGGTGATGCTGAGGAAAACTCATTTTTTAACTGCAGGAAATCTTCTATATGTTTATCATTATCAAATACCTGCCAATGATCTTCATTATCAGGCACTGATGGTCTATTTTTCACCTTTATAATGAACTGTTCATCGATTTGTGGTACTTGGCAGTTACTAGTAGCAAAAGCAATATCGTTTACCAGGTGATTTTGGGCTCTTGGTATGAACATAGGCTCATATTTTTCGAAAGTTTTCAGGAGATCTAAAACAGTGTTTCTATATTCTCTGAGTCTAGGGTTTTTGGTTGAATATTCCCCTTTGATTTGTCTGATGATTAACTCAGAATCTCCCTATATTGATATCTTTTTTTCCTTTAAATCTTTAAGTATGTGTAGGCCAAGGAGAAGGGCTTCATATTCTGCAAAGTTGTTAGTGCATGGAAAATCTAATTTGCCGGCATATCCTTTGTTTGTGTTATGTATCCATACACCAGCCCCTACACTATTTTTGCTTCCAGAGCCATCAAAACCCATTCTCCAAAGTGTTTCTATTTCATTCTCATTTGTTTTGTGTTGCTTAAGGCTGCTGGGAGTTGAGGTATCTAGAGGTTGAGGGGAAAACAGTTTTGAATGCTCAGGTGCACTAATGTACTATTTGTTTTTCTCCTTGGTTTGGGTGACTTCATCTTCATTATATAAAATGAAAGAATCTAGATCTGAATGAGTCGAATAAACGGGAGTGTTGTGAGGCTTGTCTTTGCTGCTCACCATGTATTTCATAAGGTTTTCCCTATATAATCTTTTGGTTCGACCAAACATTGGTATGGTGGCATAAGACATATCCATTTGAAGGGTGCCCTGAATCTTAGCTTGCCATGATCTAGACAAGAGCATGCCATATTTTGGGGGAATGTCAGCTACTACCACATCCATTACAAGATTCTTGGCAGGAATTTGAGACAAGTTAACACACAAATCTTTAACTAACCCCAAGCATTTGACCCTTCTGGAATCAAAGGAATACAAGTCTTTATATGGTCTAGTAATCTCCAAGCCTAGGCTTTCCATTACTACCTTGGGCATAAGGTTGTGTGATGCTCCTGAATCTAGCATGGCATTGTGTAATATTTTTTCATGTCTGTTTAGACTGACATAGAAGGGGGGGCACAACCCCTTCTTGGTATTTTCCTTCAATTTTAGGACAAAACAATAGCTCTGGTTTGTCATCTGTTAAGTTCAAAGTATCAGTATCAACATGTATATTCAGAGCTTTTAGGACCTGGTTTTTGTACACTTCCTGGGTCACCAATTCAGCCAGAGGTATGTTAATTTTGATCTTTGCAATCTCTCCCTCAAGGCTGAAAGGAACCATTGATTTTTTTATATTTACATCTATTTTTTCTATTGAATTCCTTTCAGCAATCCTGATTTTCTGAAATTTGTCTGGACTGTTATTCGGGATAGTTTTACTAGGGCCACTAGCTGAGGTGCTAGGGAAAATTTGTTCAACATTTGGCTGGCTGCTTTTCTCTCTGTTTAAATCTGTCTTTTTAGCCAAAATGTAGGTTTTCTCTGCTGCTTTCTTAGGCTGATTTTCTGTATTTTTTCTAACAACAGAGCTAGTGTTTTTGTCATTTGGATTATCTATGTTCCCTTTGCTTCTTAGATGATAGTGTTTGTGTACCTCCATGATTGTATTCTCAAACCCCAACCTATAGTTCTCAGACTCCTCATATGTATCTTCCTTTGGTTCTGAGGAGAAGAAACCTTGTTCTTCCTCAGTGAGGAAAACATCATCCTCACTATCTAATCCAATCAAGTTTACATGGTTCTCTCCCAACCTTTCAATCTCCCTTTCTTCCTCTTGATCTACGTAGTTTTGCTGGAAGGGAGGTCTAATTTGTTGGTCATTATCTCTTTGTCTATCTTGATTGTTTTCTCTTCTAAAGCTCTGATTTCTATTTCTATTTTGGAGGTTGTTTTGGTTTTCTCTTGGTGGTACTCTATCACTCAAGTTTATTTTTTCAAGCACTCTCTCCATTACCTTCACTAGATTGTCAATTTTGGTATCAAAGGATGAGGTTGAGGTGCATAATCATCTTTATAAGTTACCCTCTTCTCTGATATCATCCTAGCTCTTTTCTCAATCAAGTTTACTTCTACACTCACAGCTCCCTTCTACATGTCTTCTAGAGTTAAATAATCTCTGTCCCTTAGTTGATAGGCCATATCAGCATCGAAACCTTCAAGATATTTTACTAAGGCCATGCCTTAGGGAGGTTTCATGTGAGGTGGAAGAGCATTGTAGATACTGTTAAACCTGGTGGAGTAATCATGAATACTCTCTCCCTAATTTCTTTCAAGACTGTTATACTCTATTAATATTTGGAGAGGGTTGCTTTTGACTTCCCATTTGTTTATGAATGCTTGACGTAATGAGGGAAGGTCATTGATGCTATTAGGAGTTAAGCCTTTAAACCAATTCCTTACTTCTCCTCCTAAACTTTGAGCAAATATTCTCATCTTTATGGTCTCATCTTCTATTTCCATATAATCAAAAGCATCTTCCATCCTATCTACATGTTGTTGAGTTGTGGTAGATTATTTTCCGGTGAAATGGGGAATTTTAGACTGATATTCATTTGGTAAGGGAACCATAGGTTGTGGTAACACTAAGGGGGCATACCATGCTGCCATGGCTGGAAAGAAAGGTGGATTTATAGTGGGTGGATTGACAAGAGGGAAAGTGGGCTGAAATGGAGTGTTTTGGATAGTGGTGGTATGTATTGGAGTGGAAGAACACTTGGGCCAGCAAACTAGTTTTGAGGAGATTGGTTATGAAAGAGGCTAAAGTGATGAAAAAGTTGTGAATCAGGAGGAGTAGAAGGTGAAGCTTCTCTACTAAAGCTCTATTACAGACCTGCAGTTTCAAGATCAGTTTGGTTTAAATCACTTTGAGATCTGGTTTTAAAGATGTTCTTAGTATGATGTAAGTCAAAGTGTAAATCCTCCAAGACAACAAGGTTTTCAAGGAGAGATTTTGTTCTTGGGACGCTCCTATCAGCAGCTAATTTTCCAGATTTAGAAGTCTACCACAGAATTTTCTCTAGATTTTCAACTATTGTAGGAGGATTAGGGTCCGGATGAGATCTAGTGTTGATCCTATGTGAAGCCAGACTGTTTTTCAAAAATTAGAGAGGCTGAAGTTTGTAGGGACTGTCTTGAAAGTTTTTCCTCTCATAATGTCTTATCTAATATGGGACTAGGCTTCTCAACTTCTTCAAGGCTGGTTAACACAGTCCTAAAGAGATCTAGAGACCTAGATGGGTAATATGCCTACTGGGGCTAAATGGAGTCGCCAAGTGGAAAACTTTTAGCTTTTTGTGAAGGTAAAATATTTATGGTTCCACCACCATGTTTATTATGAAGCCAATCTGAAATGTTTTTGGATTTTCTATATTTCTATGGTTATGAGAGTGTCCTATGTTTGATCTTAACACTTAGCTAAGGTGCTCAAACAAACATAGTCTACTCTATGGCTCACTAACTGATTTTCTTAGAGATTCGTAGGACTAAAGAGTTTATAATAGTTTGTTAGGCTATCATAGATTCATTAGGTCCCACCGTGATCGCCATTATGTTGGGGTCCTTTGATTTGGCAGATTGGCATGCCAAGTGACAAGGAAACATGCAAACCAAGCTTTAGAGCTCTAGGATCCAGCCCTCCTAGTCTCAGAGAGGGATCTCTCAATATGTTTATTAGGATGTGTCTTAAATGTTTTTGTAGTTAATTTTAGGCTATTTATGAAATGCAGGGTTGTTTGTTTGTTTGGTTGGACAAGTATGTTTCATGCAGTATAGATAGAGCATGGGAATCTACAAGCCATTGGGCAATGGAGTCATGTGAAAGTCCAAATAGTTCTGATTGATAAGGAAGGAAAACCAGAGGGTAAATCTAACTCGGTCAAGGGTCTGTTGAATAATATAGGTGAAATGAGATGAACATTAAGGACTAAGAGTGAAAAGCAAACTAAACCCTTTCACAATGGCTTAAAAGATTCGGGGAATGCCCTATTTCCTCCAGTAAGCTCATTGTTTTGGACTTATTCAACATAAATACTCAAAGAAAAGGAGAAATGCAAACTAAAACCCTCTTAATGAATTATAGGATTCGAGGAACACCCTATTTCCTCCTATAAGTTCACTTTTGAGAGCTTAATCAACAAAGACATACAATTGCATTCAAAGAAGAGGGAACGCCTTAGACATCTAGGACTACAATTATAGGGACCTTTAACACAATAATTACAATAAGAAATAGAGGGTATGATTGAAACAGAACTCACTGTCAAACTACAAGCATTAATAATCAAAGGGAGATTTCAAATACAATATTCAGTGGTAAATAAAAAGGGAACGCCTAAACAATCTTTAGCACAACTGAATTAACCATTTCTGAAATAAAACAAACTGAATATTTAAGAGAGCTATTAGACTACCCTGTCATATTCAGTAGTAGAAAATATATAAACAGTGAAGGATAAATAGGTCAATGGTGCTTCTAAGATAAATTTCTCTGCCTAAACTTTTTATCCTACTGTAAGTCAAAGCATCATGGAACAAAGTGATAAACGGGAAAAACATTAACAATAAGAGATTACTTCACCAAAATCAAGCTCAGGGATCCAATGGTCCAGCCTCCTTCATCAACAGAAAAAATAGAGACTTCCACACTCCTTCAGAACACCAATGCTTCTTCAAATCAGCAATCTATGTATTACTCTTGAAATCACCAAATGCCAACCTTTTACAATGAGACTTCAAAGAGTCTTTATAGAGAAAATGGGAAAGGTAGGTGAAGAAGGTTTTAATGATCATCAGAGATAGGAGAGGGCATTTGAATGCTCCATCCTGTGTCATAAACATAACATTAAATTATAGACAGGATCGATAACTCTGTAGCTTGTTGAGACCATTTTGATATGACAAAAATCACCCACAGGGTGTCCTTGAGAGGAAAAATCATCTGGAGTGGTGCTGTTATCTTCTTGGTGTGAGTTAAGTAAATAATGGGTTATGAGGACTCCCATACTTCTAAATAACTACTTCTGATAGTTTGTAGTAGCTTCCTTGGTGTAATAACTGCTTCGCTGGCTTTTGATCATGGAGATGCGCTATGTCTGTGTCAGTCAACTTCTGCACCAATAACTGCTCTGTTCCTTTGTACTTAGATCTGTTTTGTCTCTTTTTATGATTTCACTCTATTGATTGCTCGAACTACCTCTGTACTGATGTCTTCAAAGGTTTTATTAATCTTCTATGCCTTTGTTTTCCGCCACTGGATACGTGATTTTCACCATTTATGAGTGTTTTGTGTACAGGTTGAGGGTTTCGCTGAGCTGGAGGGTCACTGAGGGTTCATGGATCTGATCCATTGATTGAAATGACCTTGCCTTCTGTTCTGGTTCCCTTGACATTGATTCCTGGCCCTGAGACTGCTATTTGAGCCTTTGTGTCACCTTTGTGACTGTAAAATGTTCATCCTTCATCGGCCATGAAAAAACCTGCAAACACACGATAAACTGTTATGAAAACCTGCGGGCTTGGTTTAGACTGATTGTAGAGGCTCTGGGGGTGGTGGAGCAGTGAGGCGGAATGTGATTGCAGTGGAAAATCAGGAAAAAACCCTGGTTAGAGCAGCTAACCAGGTGCAATGAGGGTTTGGGTGCGATGAGGAACGTGGACCATTAGATCAGGACGATCTACGATGGAGATCTCACGATGAGTATTTTGGGAGAGAGATGGGAGGAAAACGAATTGAGATGGCAATCTAACATGGATCGTGCGATCTCAGAGATCGACATCTGGGATTAAAAGCGAAAATGACGTTGCAGAGGGCAGCGATATGGCGGAAACCAGGGATGGTTTTCGCGCAACAAAATGGGGGGGAGGCGGTATTCACTTTTTGAACGTGATTCCACAAATTGACTAACACGTGGATTTCTAAAACTTCTTATATCGCGCGGAAGTAGCGTACTGCAGGGGAGGCTCAAAAATTATGTGATATCGCGCGCCAGCCGTCGGATCTGGGGTCACAGATCGTATGGTGGAGGAGAAACGCGATGGATGAAGAGTTGCGCAAGCGAATGAAGCAGTGGGCCTAGTGGTGATGTCAGTATTTTGTCGTGGAGCGGAGAAATGGTTCTGGTGGGTCATAAGGTGGGGCTACGTGGCAGCCGTTGGATCTCAAAGATCAACGGTGGAGGTTGCATCGGGGGTAAAACGTCGAGTGAAAAATTTATAAAGAAAAAGGCGCATTCGTGGAGAAATATGAGGAGAGGAGGGCTTAGGGATAAGCGCTCGGGTGTTGTCCCATGGAGGGAAAGAACCGGGGCTAGCGGGTGACTTAAGCCCTCGGAGGCTTAATACCTTTATATAGCAGATGACTATTTTTAGGCCAAAAATAGGGATTTTAAGGCCAAATGAGGGTTTCGGTAGGCTAGAAAAAGGATTTTTAAACCAAATAAAAGGATTATATAAGGTTTTAAAAGAGGGTTAAGGTGATTTAGAGGTGAAATGGAGGGGTTTTGTGGGAATTTTGAAGGAAAAAAGGATGAAAAATGGAGATTTTGTGGGAGTGAAATGGAGAGGTAAATGGTGGGAAGTGGGGCATTATGAGTAGTTTTCTCTTGGTAATGAGAAGGTTTTTTAGGGCTTATAGTGAAACAGCAGTGAATATTAATTCAAAGGATAAGGAATCATCATAAGACTTCAAAGATGATGGATTTTCAAAGGAAATATATCTTTGAAGGCTTGAAATCAAATTTAGTCACCATTAGGTATATCAGAATATATAGGTGGCTAACAATAACAACACATGCATTTTAACATTAAACCAAGAAGCATGACAAGAACGCACACATACATGTTCAATTTATTTTTCCATGCCACTACCAATTTTCCAATTGGGCCCCAAAACAAACTCGATCACCGTAATTGATGCAATATATAGTTATCTTCTCCTTATGAAGGGATGATAGGTACCACCTATTGAATTCTTGAGAGTAAGGTGTGATAAAGGCAAGGGATGCATACGCTCGAGACTCTCGTCATAAGGGTTTGGGGTTTCGAGAAATGTGGGCAGAATAGCAATCTTGCTACCTCTATGATTGCTCGAGGATACAATGACACATGCATAATATGGCCAATGGTGCGAGCATATCCTCAACAGATGCATGTTGATGGGAAGATCACTCGTGACAATGGCTATTTGATCAAACGTAAACGAACTTAGGGGGCATGGGGATAGCATCAAGGTTCGACAGAGCCGGGGGAGGAGAGAAACTGATTGTGAATATGATCGAAACCCTAATGGGTTGAGCAAGCATAAAAAGGGGAGACCCAAAATTTGAATATACCCAGAATTTTGGGGTGTTGTTGTAGCAGCTACAACAACCTGGTATACCTTCTTTGAGAATCCATATATGCTTTTGAGGAACTGAAATTATGAAATCAGTCTTATGAAACTCAATCCCATCATCCAAGGGATCAGTTTCTGATGGATATTTGTCGTAGACCCAGGGAAAAGTTTGTCTCTTCATTCCCTGTCAACGGTGCCAAGATGTTATCACTCCGCTAGATTCCCAAGGCTAAGGAAGGAATCCCAACAAAGGTAACCAAAAACCAAGCTTTTGACTTGATATCTAGCACAATCAAGCCAGAGATGGCTATCTCCAAAAGGGTCATAGCCATGAGGGCTGGAGAAATTAGGGTTTTTAGGCTAAGTATAGAGTGCAGGGGTGGTTTTGAATTGATTTTGGTTGGGGAATCACTGGATGAAGGAATTAGGTCAAGGAAAGTTAGGTCAGGGAAAATGAGTTATGGTTGCAGGGATCAATGGGGAAAGGTAGGTACGATGAAAATCACTTGAAGAGAATTGTTATGGAATGGTTTTGAAACTGTAATAAGGCTAAGAAAATCATAAGAGATGTATTTTTCTCAGACAGAAGAAGATGAAAAAAATATGGCCAGTTACCCAAAACAAAGCATGTGCAAACATGTATTCTAAATTTCTAACTTGTAAAAGATCATAACATGGAAATGAAAGTGAACATGAATACAATACTTTCAAACATATGATATTTAAGAATAAACTATGATAAAAATTCAATACCACAAGTATCCCATAAAAGTAGCTGCAACTCCTCTTTATTAGCTTGGCCAAACTGAGTACAAGGTTTCCTTGATTAACTAGCAAACATCAAACTAATTCCAACCCTTGTTTATTTTGAGGAAAGGGACTAAATAGACATGAAAACAACCTTTAATCATCCTCAAGGGTCGCATCCATGAGGTGAGGAATATATTAGACAAAAATATGAACTGATAGCTAAAGTATAGGATGGTCCAAGTGACTCATTCTTAACTTAAGTGAACTTATTCATTACACCTTTTTTTATTAATTTACCTAATGTACTTACCCTGGATAATAGTAAAAACATGATAATTACATTTTTTTTCATCATTTACATAGGTAAAATTATCATTTCCCAATATGAAAATCAAAACAGGAGTGAAACTCAGGAAATTTCAGAAGATTGCCAAATGCGCCATCTCCTTGTCAAACACACCCTCTCTGTTCAAGGCTACTTTTGAGTGCCTTCCCGGTGTCCAAATTTTCTCCAATATGGCTTTTTGTAAATCCCTTCAAATCTACTTTCTATACATACCTTCAGTTTGAAAAATGAAGCTCATTTTCCTTGTTAAAAACTCATTTTTCCAAGACTGGTAAACGTACAGTGCCAAGGTAAAAAATGAGGCAGAAACATGGTTTTTTGGTGGTTTTTTTCTTTTTCTTTTTCCTAACTAGTTTTCCTCCAAATGCTTAGAAAATGTATAGGGTACATGTCCTCATCATTTTGAATTCAATGGTGGTGGTAATTTTCTCATTAGATTCCCCAAAAAACATCACAACACCAGAGGTGTTGCGCATTTGACATTTTTATTGTGCTAAAAATGTCCCTAAAAACACAGAAATTTACAAACTTAAAAAATTTTCCCAAAACTTGTCAAAATTGGTGGAATGATAGCTGATCATGTGTTTGAGGCATGAAGTGTTAGCTCGGAAAGTATATCTAGCCTCCTTTTCTCCTCTTGCTTGGTCAATGCTTGAATTTTTGCATGGGTTCTTTTGAGCTTGGCCCTTGCAATTTTGTTCCTCATGGCATAATGCTTTGCCATACTTCTTTGAATATCACTGTCCTTTTGAACCTTGGCTAAGAGATTCTCTAAGTGTTGGTTGGCTCTATCAAGCCATGATTCTCTATTTTCACTGATTTCTATGGCAAGCTGTTCATTTAGGGTTAGCTAGTCAACTAGCTCAGCTTCCCTTTGTCTCTCTAGGGCTAGAGGTATTTTCAGCCCTCTAGTCCTAGGTCTCTGTCTTGAAGGATGTTCCTCCTCATCATCAGTTTCAACATACTTCTCAAGTGTCTCTTCAAGCAAGGCTTTAGCCTTCTCTACCTCTCTTTCTGATTTGATGCATTTTACTTCATCAATGGAGTGTTTGGTCTTTAGTTGTTGGTGCTCTTGCTTCAGAAAGGTAATGAAAAACTTGGACCTTTCAAGATTATCTTGGAGGTCTCTAATCATGGCTTTCTTCTCTTGGATGATCAAGGAAGGATCATCATCATCAATTATGTACAAGTTTACAATCTCAAAATCTGTCTCTTTCTCATGGAGGCCTTTCTCTTCATGTATGTCCACCTCTGCCATATTTTCCTTGTCTTTGTGTACCTTATTGTTGCTGAAGAAGGTAGGGGCCCTCCCAAAATCTGTAGGGAAAACACCTGCCTATGACCTCTCTAATAAGTATGTTCCAATGTCTCCAAATCAATCCTCTTAAGCTTGTTAATTTCATCTCTGCTAGATGACCCGGTCTCAATGTGAAATGGAGATGATGGTGGTGAGGTGGGTGAAGGAGACTGATATGGTGATTATGTATAAACTGTAGGCTGAGATGGAGGAATGAAGGTGCATCTTGGCCATGCTGAATAGGTGGGCCAGTGAAATTTTCATTGGATATAAAGGTCTCCCATGTAATGTTTAACTGATAAAGATGATGGAGGACCATTATTTTGATGAGGGGGTGGTGATAGACACTTTGCATTTGATGATCATAATATCTCTTTTGGGCAATAAATTCCATCTTCTCAATACCCTGGTAGATATATTAAGGTATATTAAGCATTCTGAGCCTTATGAAGTGCACGATAGTCGGATATTATAGGAGTAGAGCCTAGAAAACCTACCCTCACAAGTAAAGTACCTCATAATGATTTTCATCATGGGGACATATATGTTCAGGAGGTAAGAGAAAGGAAAAATCATCCTTCTCTCATTCTTATACCTTGGTTTAATATATGGCTCATAATAGAGTTGATTCAAATCTCCTTGCTTGAACTGTTTTTCCCCATTATTTGGGATCCTAGTGGTAGCTGATATGATGGCAGGGGACACAGTGAAAGTAACACTAGCAAGGGTTACCTGGTTGTCATGGAGGTTGGAAATGAATAATTTGGACAACATAAGATGGTATTGGACCCTTTGTACATTTTCACAGAACTCAAAATAGCCTACATACTTAAAGAATGTCACAGTGATGGGAGATATCATGAGTTCTCTGGTATTTTTTGGCTCATGTCTAATGATTATCCCTCCTTTTTTAGATGGCCTTCTCTCCTCTCTCTCTTCCTCCTCACTATGACTTATGTTCTCTTCTTCTGCCATGATGTATTTGGTGTCAAAACACTAGGGAGATGATGGAATGGAATATGGGTGTAAGAAGTGTGGGTTGGTGTGAGGAAATTTAAGGAGATGGGAATAGGGATTTGTGATATGAGGGAGGTGACAGGGGTAGTGATGATAAGGGGTTTTAGAAATAGGGGATTTAATTGTAGGTAGGGTATAGGGAGCCTAGGAAAATGAAAACCTAGGGCTTAGGGTTTGAAGGATATGAAAGCTTTAGGAAATAAAATATTTATGTAGGGGTTATGGGAAATTTTTGTATGATATGGTATTTTGGGATAGGGTAAATTGATATGGGGGGAAGGGTTATGAAGGTTTAGGGAGTGAAATTTGAAGTGATGATTAGGTTTTGAGGAAAACTAGCGTTTTTCTTTAGAAGAAAACACCAAATTTATTTTCAACCAACTTACACATCCAAAATGACATTTGATGAAGAGGAGTGAAGAAATGATCACGTACTAGCTTGTTTGAGGCCTAAAGAATCACTGTTGAAGGATTGAAGGTGAATTTTTGAAGTTTAAAGGCCCTCCTAGCAAATTCTGAAGAAGTTGGGCAAACACGCAACACCTATGGCAAACACACCCTCCTCTTGACAGGCGCGCAACACCTTTAGAAAACACGCATTGTTTTTAGGCAAACACATAGCGCCAATGGCAAACGCGTAGCGCCAATGGAAAATGTGTAGCGCCAGTGCAGAACGCGCCCTTTTGCCCCTATTTTGCACAATTTCACCTAAAAACTCGAAAATTTCTCCTTTGTTGAGTATGCTTGAGGCTGTAGGAAGAAAATGAACTTTGAATTGATGCCTTTGAGGGCTTTTATACTTGAGTGGGTTTGATTTATGCTTTGAAAACCCACTTTTCTAATGTTTCACTTTACCTTTCAAATTTTTAGACTAGTGCTCTTTGACTTCCGACTTTATGTTTTGTAGGTTGATCAGTTGCTGGAGTTTGTCATTTCTTTCCTTGAGTTTGGCATGAGTATTTTGAGCTGGCAGCTAGAGAGTGAATATATTACATATAGAAAACATAAAATTATATAGGAAATTAAAAATAAATTAAATTTTTGTTTTGATATCAAAATGACATTTTGATAAGAAAATCATATAAAATCAAAATTACAAATTTAAAAATATAATATTTACATATTGATAATCTTCTACAAGTGAAAATAAAATGTTTATTGAGTCACTCTCACACCTTTGTCGACTTTATTGAGATGGAATAATGCATTTTTGGACCTTGAAAAATAAAACCTAATGACCTAATGGGACCTTGAATGACTTGACTTCCATGGTTGACTTTGACTGAGATAAGACATGATGAATTGAGATCTTCATAGGTGTTTTTATGCTCAGAAATACATGAAGGTGAGCCAGCAAATGTGAGTTTCTAAGGGAGAGTGAGATTTTATTTAGTAGCGCTACCATCAGTGAAACAATTTTTAGCATGACCGAATGGAATGATATAAAAATTTCAGAGTGAGACACCTAAAATGAGAACTAAAAGAGTGATTTTGATCATTGATGGCAGAATCCATATTCTAACACTAACACTCTGTATATAGATTAGTGTAGGTGCTTTTTTTTTATGCATTGGTTTGGTGTGCGTGATTTTTTTGGAGTTGAATATAGAAGAGCCTTTAGATTAAAAGTGTTACAATCATTGTATATCATGATAGCACCATTTGATCTGCTGGTGTAAAAGTCATCATGTTAAGAAGTATGCTATGGAGATGTTGAGTGGTAGTGGAGGATTAGGTATTTTTTTGACATCAGCCACAACTGCTCTAGAATTTAGCGTTGCAGAATTGTTTTTCAATGAAAGGTGGATACCACATAAGTGAAATTCTAGTGGTTATAGAGTTACTACTCTATTTGGAAAAAAAATATTTCAGTAATGCGAGCAAAACCTCAGCTCATTGGCGTTTTTCTTCTTTAGACAATTTCATATCTAATGAGTCGAATCGGAAACTTCCAAAGATTTTTCTGTTTTTGCAGATGGTCGACACTATCGTTCATCAATGCTGGAGAATATATGTGTGATCCATTACTCGAGTTCATCATCATTCTGAACCTGTACTGCACGTTTTTCGGCTTGGACTTTCCAAAGAGAGGCACAAAATCTCTCATTCTGTTTGGAGAATAAAGGAAATAACATTCAACAATTATTTACGCAGGGAGGAAGCACCCAACTCTCCTTAACGAATCCCAATGAAGCATGAACTAGCAATTATAAATTGGACAGTTGATTGGAAACAAAAGTTCAAACTGAATTCAAGAAGTCAAAAAGTCAACATTTTTCGAAGAGGCGGGCTTCATGTAGCAAGAGTAGTCGGAACTTGGCTTAAAAAAACCGATTCCTGCACAATCAGAGTTTGAATTATTATAAAATCCTTTTCAGCTACTTAAGGGAGTTTGCAAATCCACGAAGAGTATATCAAAACATCACCTTACGAATCTTTGGTGGAGTGGAATACGCTTCACAGTTTGTTCTAGTTACTAGATATATATTTCCAGAGTTTTGTTTCACTTTCCTTTGCGGAATATTGTTTTTATTATAGTGTGGAGAAGATTAGTTTTATTTTTTTTGGTGTGTAAAATTTGTGTAAAAAGTTCAAAACCAATTGATGAATAGAGGAATATGATTAAATTATTGGTTTTCTAAGTTCTTTCGTTCTGAGAAAACGTATTGCTAATTTAATTGTGTAATTTGTTATATATTGATGGATCTTGTTGTGCTTTAGGCTTCAAGATCATCAACTATAGGGTATGTTATGAGATCCTTGTCATTTGCATAATTAACTATTGAATATTCCCATTAATTAGACAACTCACCTATATAAATATAAAAAAATTGTAGTTTGCTATACTTTGATAGATGGGAGATTGTCCATAGGGTGGTCCAGTATCGAGATTTTCCTTTGGAAGATCGAGAAACGTCATGGTCAGAGGCAGTTATGTCTTAAATGAGTTGAATGGGAAGCTTGAAAATTATGGTGGTGAAAAGAGCATTATCCGTGAGACTTTAGAGTGGGGATAAGTGTTGAGGAAGACCATTCAGATAAATGTGACATGTGAATTGTAATTTGTCTTTTTTGTATTTAATGATGTAAATGTTAAGTCCCTATAATACTAGTGTATCTCGTTATTGTTATTTTTAGTGTATCCCCCTTATTTTTAATGTTGGGACCATGTAGTCCCCATATTGATATTATTGTGCCCCATAGAAGCCCACTATTGTTATTATTGTGCCCTTACATTATTATTGTTATGTCGGCTCTAATTATATTACGACCCCTTAGACTTATATACATAGAAAGTAGGTTGTGTCATTTGAATCATCCAAGAATTTTTCATTTATGTAATGTAATGGAAGTTTCCCACTCGAAGAGCCTGATTTATAAGTCATTGATCTATCTTTTCTTCTATTATTTGAGCTCATTGGATAACATATGGTATTCGAGATTTGGATTCTAGGGTTTTGTTGCTACAAATAGGTCATCTTCACATTTTCGCTATAATTTTTTTTCTACAAAGGTTCATAAGCTTAAATTTTTACCACGAGAAGTGAAAATCCTAAGGAACGATGTGTAAAAATTTTAGATCTTGGTTCACTATATTTTCATAGATATGATTCGGGGAAGTTAGGGTTTTTAAAGGTTCCAAAATTCAGTCTCAAACAGGTGACCTAGGGAAAATGGTCATAACTTTCGTTTCAGGCATCAGATTTGAATTCTGTAAAAAGTGACAGAAAGTGAACGGATTGTATTTTGTTTTTAGAAATTTCAGGGCTGCTAGTCAAAACAGTGACACGTGGCACTACGTACAAGTTTGTTCTACTGAACCAATCTATAATCGGGTCATCGTGGGAGATCAAGCATAACTTTAACTTAAATAATCAAAATTAGGTCTGACCTATGGCATTGGAAAGAAGACTCGGAGGGATACTATAGGATGGAATTTCAAATCTTGAGGACTTGAAATCACAAAGATACATCAGGTTCAATATTGAGCTCCTCAAAAGCAAGAAAAAGGTGTGTATTTTTAAAAATTTGTAAAATTTTGTTTGAAAAATTAGTTTGAACTGATTCGAAGGGCATAGTGAAGCATAAATATCATTAATTGATGCCACAAATAAATAAAATGAAAACAACTAGTAAGAAACATGAAATCTCTACTAAGATGCATGAACAAGAGGAAGAAATACAACATGATATATTAAAATTATGAGACCAAGTGCAATAAATTTTGATCTCACAAAAAGTACCCTAAGCTAAGATGAATGGTTTGAAGAATGACATGGAAGCTAAGATTGATGGTATAGAAGAAAAAATAAAAGGAAACATGGAATATTTGCAGAAAAACATGGAAGGTTTGACAAAATTGCTACAAGAAAATTTTCCTAATGGTGAAAAAGCAATAGAGGAAACTCATGATGAGAACAAAAGAAATGTCAATCATGATTTCATAGACTCTAACATTGGATTGAAGACCCGCCATATTCCAAATATAGATATGAGGAAGTTTGATGGAAAGGATCTCGTAACATGGATACTACAAATGGAGCAATATTTTGATCTCCATAATGTGCAAAACACACAAAAGGTAGGAATTGCAACTTTATATCTAGAACCCAATCAAATTGTATGGTATCGATTTCTTTTCTCTCGTAAACAAATTGTCACTTGGTCAATTTTTACGGAAGAAATGATAGTGCATTATGAGGATACAAAGAGAAACACCTTCTTTAGCCAATTGATAAATCTCAAACAAAATGGTTCAATGATTGGGCACATTGAGGACTTCCTTCATAGGGACTTTAAAGGATAACATCCAACATGAGGAGCAACAAGGGAGCCTACCACTCACAACTATAAATATGGAAGTGTTACTACTCCTAGCCTTCCACAACCTACAAGGTTGACACCACAACAATTGGAAGAAAAAAGAGCAAAAGGGCATTGTTACATTTGTGATAAAAAAATACGCTAAAGGTCCTAAGTGTGCTGAGAAGAAATTATTTTACATAGATTGTGAAGAGGAGGAAGAAAGGAACAAGAAACTTCATAAGAAGATGATATAGAATAGGAACCAACCTTAGAGAAAGAAGAACTCAATCCAACCATATCTTGTAATGCATTGGCAGGAATTTCCACTCCTCAAACTATCAAGATAGAAGGACATAACAAGAAGAAAAAGGCAATAGCGTTGATTGATTCGGGTAGTACCATTAATTTTATTCATTGTAAGATAGCCAAGGAATTGAATTGCTTCCTATATCCAGCACTAGAGTGTCAAGTGATGGTTGCAAATGGAGGAACTTTAAATTGCTACGGAAAGTGCCATAATATCAAGTGAACAATGGGGAAATATGTATTGAATAGTCCAATTCTTTCCATTTCAATGGGTGGTGCTGATGTTGTACTAGGATTCCAATGGTTACAATCTTTGGGTAGGATAGATTTTAACTTTCAAGAACTTTCTTGAATTTTTTTTGGGAAGGAAAGGAAGTTGAATTAATGGGTATCACAGGGAAACCAGGAAATATAATCAACTCTAATGGCATGAAAAAGCTTCTAAATAAAGAACAACATGGTGTAATTGCATAATTATGCTCACTAGAGGTTCAAACATCGAAATCGTCTATTTCTCTCAATCTCCAAAAAGTCTTGGAAAATCATTCCAAGGTATTTGAGACTCCCAAAGGCCTTCCACCTATTCGTGAGCATGATCATGATATTCATTTGGTTCCAAGAAGTGTTCCTCCAAACATCAGGCCTTACAGATATCTTTATGCACAAAACAGTGAAATTGAACGTATGGTTGCAGAAATGTTAGAGGTCGATACAATTGAACCTAGTCAATGTTCTTTCACTACTCCAGCAGTATTGGTACACAAGAAGGATGGATCATGGCGCATGTCTCCAGATTATAGGGAGCTCAACAAGCCAATGTGTCATTGATGAATTATCGTATGAATTACATGGAGAAATTTACTTCACCAAGTTGGATCTTCATTCAAGATATCATCAAATTAGAATGAAGACTGAAGAAAATCCAAAAACAACATTTAGAACTCATGAGGGTCATTATGAATTTTTGGTCATGCTTTTGGCCTTACCAATGCACCTTCTACATTTCAAGCTTTGATGAATTCCATTTTCAAACCCTTCCTTATAAAAATTGTGTTAGTATTTTTTGATGATATACTAATCCACAACAATTCTTGGAAGGATCATGTTGAACATGTTGACAAGGTGCTCAAACTATTGTAGGAGAAACAATTATATGCAAAAGCCTCCAAATGTTTCTTTGGAGTATATGAGGTGGAATATCTAGGTCATATTGTATCTTAGAAGGGTGTTAAGGTAGACCCTAACAAAATTAAATCCATTAAGGAATGGAAATTCCCCACAACCATAAAGCATATACAAGGATTTCTCGGGCTGAAAGGGTATTATCGCAAGTTTGTAGAGAATTATGGGAGAATAGCAGCACCTCTAACAACATTACTGAAGAAAGATGTATTTTCTTGGACTCCGGAAGCAACTAAGGCATTTCAAAATCTTAAAGAAGAAATGTTCCAAGCACCAGTCATAGCTATGCCAAACTTCACAAAAACCTTTATTGTGGAATGTGATGCCTCAGGTAATGGAATTGGTGTCGTTTCAATGCAAGAAGGAAGACCCATTGCATTTGATAGTCGTCCAATCAAAGGAAATTATTTACGCGAACCTATTTATGAGAATGAAATGTTAGAAATACTACATGGACTAAAGCAATTGCGACCTTACCTAATGGGAAGACACTTCAAGGTAAAAACAGATCATTATAGTCTTAAATACTTTTTGGAAAACAAATTATCTTCAGAAGAGCAGAAAAAATGGGTCACAAAGATGTTGGTTTATGAATTTGAAATAGTCTACAAAAAAGGGAAGCAAAATGTTGTTGTAGATGCACTCTCAAGAAAGGATAAGGATGTTGACACATTTCTTTGAGCCATTTCTATTATCCAACCAGATTGGATAACCAAATATAGGGATGAATGGAAGAATGATAAAGAAGTGTGGAGTCTCATTCAAAAGTTGCAACAAGATCCTAGTACATCTGATACATTTAGCTGGAAAAATGACTCATTATGGTACACAGATCACTTATATATTTGTAAGAATTCCCAACTCAAACAAAATATTATTTTGGAATTGCACAACTCCCCCTTAGGAGGGCACTCAGAATTTTTAAAAACTTAACACAGGGTCAAGAAGGAATTTTTTGGGATGGCCTTAAATCTGATATTCAAAATTTTGTGGCAGAATGTTTGGTTTTCCAACAAAATAAAGTTGACACAATTAAGACCCCGAGTCCGTTACAACCTTTATACATTACAAGTCAATGTTAGTAGGAGGTTTCAATGGATTTTATCACAGGTTACTGAAGTCTGAAGGAAAAAATGTCAGTGATAGTTGATAGAATTACCAAGTATGCACACTTTTGTGCATTATCTCATCCATTTAAAGCCAACACATTTGCTACTGCATTTATGGAAAAAATTCAAAATCTACATGGAAACCTGGTATGATTATTGTAAGTGACAAAGATCCCATTTATATTGGAAATTTTTGGATGAATTATTCTCTTGTCTAGGTACTCAATTATCTCATAGCTCATCTTACCATCCTCAATCTGATGGAAAAACTGAAATAGTGAATAAATTTTTGGAAGGATATCTTCATTGCTTTGTATCTGATAAACAAAAACAAGGGTCAAGTGGTTACCTTTGGCTGAATGGTGGTATAACACTTCCTTCCATATTGTAGCAAAAATTACTCCATTTATGGCACTTTATGGATATCATCCGCCTTCCATCACATCATCTTTAAGCAAAAATTATAAGGTTCAAGCAGTGAAATATCACATCAAGCATTAACAACAATTTCTCCAAATCTTAAAGGATAACCTCAATTTGGCGCAAAATCAAATGAAACAATAGGCAAATCATCGTTGCAGCGAAAGAAGTTTTGATGTAGTCCACTAGGTAGTTTTACGGCTAAAACCATACAAACAAATATCCCTCAAGAAAGCTAAGAAGGATAATAAATTATCACCAAATTACTATGGTCCTTACAAGGTGTTGCAAAAGATCGGTACTATGGCATACAAATTGGAGCTTTATGCATCTTCCTGAGTGCACCTAGTTTTACATGTTTCATGCTTAAAGAAGGTTATAGGTGACAAGCGTCCAGTTCAAACAATATTGTCAAAACTTGACGAGGAAGGTAAGATCATATTGGAAACTGAAGCAGTCACGGAAACAAGAACTTGAAAGATGCGAAGTCAATCAATTTCAGAGCATCTCATCAAGTGGAAGAACTTACCCACTGAAGATTCGACATTGGAAGATGAAAATTTTATACAGAAGCATCCAGAACTACTAAAGAGTTGAGGACAAATCTCTTTTGAAAGAGGGGCATGTTAGGTCCTTATAATACTAGTGTATCCCCTTGTTTTTATTGTTAGTCTAGCCCCCTTATTTTTATTGCTTTTGCCATGTAGTCCCCATATTGATATTATTGTGCCCCATAGAAGCCCACTATTTTTATCGTTGTGCCCTTACATTATTATTGATATGTCAGCTCTGATTATATTGTGACCCCTTAGAATCCTATATATAGAAGGTAGGCTTTTTCATTTGAATCATCCAAAAATTGTCCATTTATGTAATGTAAAATAAGTTTCTCCCTCGAAGAGATTGATTTCTAAGTCATTGATCTATCTTTTCTTCTATTTTGTGAGTGGTTGCATAACATGTAAGCATTAATTTATAGGGCACTTGGAATAATTCTTATATTAGAATGTAGGCAAATTTTGTTTGTTAGTGGTTAGAGTCTATGGAGAGATTTTCTCAACAATATTATCCTATCGTAGAACTTGTTGGATCTCGTGACCACTATTTATGTGGATTGTAATTTGGATTTGGGGTAAATAATACGATTATTTTGAGTGAATCTCTGTACCATGTCTACTTCTCAAATTTCCTATTATTTGGTGTTGCAAAGGAAGGTCGAAATTGCATGTCCAAGTTGTAGTACAACGAAATGTAGTGTCTTGTAGCTGGAAGGAATAAAACTCTATCTTGACCTCATTGGCCTTGGAAATAACTATCTTTCTCTAATAAGGTCTCAGGAGGAATCTGAGGTAGGGTTTCTATAACAACTACAAAGCCGAATTTACAGGGTCAATGTTGTAGGACAAGTTGAAGTATTGAAGCTAATAGGTCGAAGTTGCAGTTAATAGCTGGTTGGGTGGAGAATAAAAATAAAGACTTCTTGGAAGGGTTGACTTAGTACTTGGTCTAGGACTTGGGTCTTTATGTCTCATTTGAAGAAGATTATATAAGAAGAGAATATTTTTCTGGGTTTCCCCTCGGAGGGGTTTTTCCCTACCTAAGATCCTAATTTATGTGTTCTTTGTTGTTGTTTTTGTTTTGTTCTTGATATTTGTTTGAAGAAAATATCTAACTAAATAACATAAGAATACTAACTAAGTTCACAAGAAAATATTAAAGTTAAGGAAAATCGAAATTAATAGTTGTCAGTTTGGATTTTCTAACAGATGAATATGCGTACTTCAGATAAGCTGAGATATACTCCAGAAATTGAAAGGTGATTATGAAGGCCAAACAGAGAGGAGAAGGAAAAACATGGACAATGATAGAGTTTTATCAACTCTCTCCTATTAAAGCATGGGCTAGAGTCTCAAGACTTTTCTTTGTTGAATTAAATGTGATCGAAGGGAGAGCAAGTTGGACATTTAAATCCCTAACCATAATGGATTGTCTTTGTAGTGAGTTGATTTGGGCATACTAGATAATAAATCTCACTGAGAGGGTGTCACTTCAGTTGTTGAGTCCCACTAGCTTATATAGAGTATTCTCTTGTGAACGAAATGCTAAGAAAAACTGGGCTCTAGTCAATCATTCTCTTTGAATTCTAAGTTGCACAAGGATAAAGGTGGAGACTACAGACACTGATTCTAGTGAATATGAGCAAGAGCGTCAATGATGATCCATACATAAGTTGTCGAAGGAAGTTGTGTCACTAGTGGATATAGCGAGTAGAAATTGTGGTTTAGCATAGACGTAGACATATGTAAAGCTAGAACTGTTAGAGAAAAAATATGAATGGATTCATAGAATATTAGATACAAAATTGGAAATAACATAGACAAATATTGTAGTACTTAAGATTAGAATCAATGGAGTAGAGGCATCCATAAACAAGGAGACTAGCCAGAAGGGGTTGGAAGTCAGCGAAGAACACCCAAGGAAAAGAACTGGAACACTAGACGGACAAGAAACCAACGCACATAATCCAACAGAAGAAAACAAGGATGTAGCTAGAGAAACTGGAACATATGGAGCCTAATAAAACTTCAATCTGGAATATGTTTTATGAGTATATTTTTTATTTTGGAGTTTTTTTACAAAGTATAAGGTAGGTATCAATGTAGAATTGTAGTTATAGGATCTCAAAGAGGCAAGAAAAAATTTGTGTGTAAGTCTTGGAACAGTGAAGCCTATGAAAACACTCACCAGCCTATCTTTTAATTAAAAATAATAATTGTTTCCTTTAAAAGAAATAATTGCATTGTTATATAATACTTCAAAGTAGTCGTTTTCAATACCATGACCATTAGGCCATCCTCCTATTGCTATTTGTTACTTATGGTGAAAAAGAATCTCCTTATATTGTTTGTAGATTATTTAAGATTATGGTGAAGAAGAATCTCACTATATTGTTTGTAGATTATTTAATATTTAATCTTCATCTGATATCCTTCTGTATTACTTAGCTCAAAGAAGGATCCCACTATATGATGCAAAATATCAATAAAAACTATGAAACTTTCCCACTGTAAATATTCCAAGATTTACAAACATAAATGCAAATATTATACTACATAAGTCTCAAAACTGAACATAAAATTATCATTGATTGCAAAACTGCACATAAAATCATCATTGATAAGCAATACTTTGCTGGACAAAAAACCAAACTTAAAATCAACATTAATTTTAAATTTTGAATTGACTTTTAATTCACATATAAGATTATTTTCAAATGCCTTTCTCATCATTTGTAGGGTTTGTCCCTTTGAAAACGTGGAAAAGAATGGTATCCTTTATAATAAAACGTAAATGGCTAGAGATGGTTGTGTAATAAGAATAATTTTCAATTGCCAACATCAAAAATTTGAATTTAGACTGGTCCCATCTTGATACAAATATAATGTTCATTGTTAAAATAAATTGTTGGAATCCAAGTGGGCTGCATATCATTGGACAGATAAGAGAGAGACAAGCTCACTTTTGTTTTATCAATCACCGGATTTCTACTTTGTCGTTTACCAAGCATATTGGTGAGGCTCTGGTTATATCTTTGAACCCATAAATAATTCTTGAATGATGCAGAATATCCACATGTGAAAACCTAATAGTCAATGACAACTCTTACAAGCAAAAAGGTATCTAACATTCTGCTTATGTACATGGAGGCAATATTGTGGATGTTGACTATATTTGAAACATACCACTTAAGTGTAAATCATGAAACAGATAAATAAAATAGGGTATATTCTCTTGGCTAATCAAATTCTTCTCGGCAATAATATAGACTCATTTTACCGATGGGCCTTCCTTATATACCTTAAGCCACTATGACTGAAAATTATTCTCTTATATTGTTAAGGCTCTCAAAGTGTCCAACAATTTTCTTCATTACATTGAAATTACAATGGGCCTATTTCCTCTAACAAAAGTTACTATTTGAGTAGAAATGCAAGAAGAAGATAGATAAGATAATAAACAATCATTATAGAATCATCACTTTTTTTTTAATGAACAATCATATTATAGTTTCCATCTTAAGAATCCATTCAACAAGAAGATAATCATTATGTCAAGATGTTTAATTTCATTACAAAGTAAATTCTTGAAGTGGTAGTTATTAAGATTGTAGTTCATACAAAAAACAAAAATTATTTTTAAACACATCTAATTGAATTTTCATTATATTTCATTATCTTCCATACATCCATTGTATCCAAATTGTTACAATTAAGGACTAAATTTTTCAGTTTCAAATGATATTGCATATAATTTAAAATCAAGAAATGTTAGTAGTAACATAATATCAAAGACACTGTAATCTATTAAACATTGTTTTGCGTATGAAAGATCCAAAACTGATCAACACTAAATGTAGCTTTAATGTCACCTCTTAGTATCTTTGGCCAACATTTACTTTAAGCTTTTCTAAAACTTTGAGCACCTCCCTAAACGTAACCATGAATATCAATTAATCCTTTGGCCAACATTTACTTTAAGCTTTTCTAAAACTTTGAGCACCTCCCTAAACGTAACCATGAATATCAATTAATCCAAATATATTGTGTTGTACCAAAACTGAGTTGTAATGACAATTGGTCACCCGGTGAAATCCCTAGGCTCCCTAAAATATCTGAATATTTCCTATAAAAGAAAAGGGCACACTTGGCACTTATCTGGCATTAATTTTTTTTTTATGTTCATTAAAAACTTGATGTCGTTCTCGACTTCACAAAAAAATATTTCTGATAAAAAGTAGGTTAATTTTGGCATGGAAAAAGTTGAATCTGAGAAAAGCAGAGATCTCCATGATTGCTTTTAAAAGGAACATTGATAAAGGTAATACTATGTACCTTTTATAAAAAATAATGATTTATATTTTAACTATGTGGAACTTACATGGTTCGTGACCCTAAGTGTACTCTGACCGTGACACGTAGGTAATGTTAGTATTTACTTGAAACCTAGGAAACACATACAAAACCTCTATTATACAACAATATTAGTACTTGACCCTTACTCACAAGCCGTCGCAATCCTCTCACAAAAAATGGTAGAAGATGTAATGTCTGTATGCATCTCATACATTTATGTTTTGGGAATTTCTTTACATGCATATTGGCAGGTAATGTAACTTTTAGCTCCAGATCTAATAAATTCATATCATGTCCTAAAGGTGTACCGACGGATAGTGTTATTAGTGATTAGTGGTTCATGTTGGACAACAAGTCTTTGATACACAAGTATTCAATATTTGAACAAATGTTGAAGAAATAAAAGCAAAGGATGCAAGAAGGTATTTGCACTAGTGTCTAGATAAATTTACCATCTATCATCTCATTAGTGCATAATTTTCTTAGCAACAAGACAATATGTGATGGCACTTGTGAATTTGCATTTTGTTAAAAGAAATATTAAATTAAGTTGATACATATGATACATTCAGTTGGAAAAATGATTTATTATGGTGCAAATATCATTTATATATTTGTAATAATTCCCAACTCAAACAAAATATTCATTTGGAATTTCACACGGGATTTTTAAAAACTTAACACATGGTCAAGAAAGAATTTTTTTGGGATGGCCTTAAATCTGATATGCAAAAGTTTGTGGCAGAATGTTTGGTTTGCCAACAAAATAAAGTTGAGACAATTAATACCTTGGGTTTGTTATAACCTTTATCCATTCCAAGTCAACGTTGGGAGGAGGTTTCAATGGATTTTATTACAAGTTTACCCAAGTTCGAAGGAAAAAATATCATCATGGTGGTAGTTGATAGACTTACCAAGTATGCACACTTTTGTGCATTATCTCATCCATTTAAATCCAGCACAGTTGCTACTGCTTTATGGAAACAATTCAAAAGCTACATGGAAACCCAAAGATTATTGTAAGCGATAGAGATCCCATTTTTACTGGAAATTTTTGGATGGAATTATTTTCTTATCTGGCTACTCAATTAGCTCATAGTTGATCTTATCATCCTCAATCTAATGGGAAAATAAAGATAGTGAATAAATTTTTGGAAGGATATCTTCGTTACTTTGCATTTGATAAACAAACATAATGGGTTAAGTGGTTACCTCTGGCTGAATGGTGGTATAACAATTCCTTCCATACAACAACAAAAATGACCCCATTTATGGCACTTTATGGATATCATCCACCTTCCATCACATGATCTTTAAGAGAAAATTCTAAAGTTCAAGCAGTGGAAGATCAAATAGTGCATCAACAACAAGTTCTCCAACTCTTAAAGGCTAACCTCAATTTTGCGCAGAATCGAATAAAACAACATACATATCAACATCACAACAAAAGAAGTTTTGATGTAGAAGACTGCGTATTTTTACGACTACAACCATATGAAAAAATTCCCCTCAAGCAAGCTAAGAAGGATAATAAATTATCACCAAAGTACTATGGTCCTTACAAGGTGTTGCAAAAGATCGGTATTATGGCATACAAATTGGAGCTTCCAACATCTTCCCAAGTGCACCCAGTTTTCCATGTTTCATGCTTAAAAAAGGTTATAAATGACAAGCTTCCAGTTCGAACAATATTGCCAGAACTTGATGAGGAAGGTAAAATCATATTGGAACCTGAAACAGTGACGGAAACAAGAACTCGACAGCTATGAAATCGATCAATTTATATAGAAGCATCCAGAACTAATCAAGCATTGAGGACAACACTCTTTTGAAGGAGGGGATAATGTTAGATCCCTATAATACTCGTTTATCCCCTTATTCTTATTGTTAGTGTAGCACCCTTACTTTTATTGTTGTGTCCATGTAGTCCCCATATTGATATTATTGTGCCCCATAGAAGCCCACTATTGTTATTGTTGTGCCCTTACATTATTATTGTTATGTCAGCTTGCATTATATTGTGACACCTTAGACTCCTATATATAGAAAATAGGTTTTTTCATTTGAATCATCAAAAAATTGTTCATTTATGTAATGTAAAGGAGGTTTCCCCCTTGAAGAGACTGGTTTCTAAGTCATTTATCTATCGTTTCTTATATTTTGTGAGTTGATTGCATAACATGTATGCATTAAAGGAGGCACTTGGAATAATGATTACATTAGAATTTAGGAAGATTTTCTTTGTTAGTGGTTAGAGCCTATTGAGAGATTTTCTCAACAATATTCTCTTATCTTAGAAACTATTGTATCTCTTGACCATTATTTATGTGTCTTGTAATATTGATTTGGGGAAAATAATACAAACTATTTTGAGTGAATTTGTGTCCCATGTTTACTTTCCAATTTCTTATTTGTTAGTGCTGCAAAGGGAGGTTGAAATTGTAGGTCCAAGTTGCAATACAATGAAATGTAGAGTCTTGTAGTTGGAAGGAAGAAAACTTTAGCTTGACCTCGTTGACCTTGGAAATAACTATCTTTCTCTAAGAAGTTCTCAAGAGGAACCTATTAGGGTTTCTAAAGTAGCTACAAAGCCAAATTTGCAGGGTCAAAGTTGCAGGACAAGTTGCAGTATTGAAGCTAGTAAGTCGAAATTGTGATTAGTAGTTGGTCGAGTGCAGAATCAAGAGAAAGACTTGTTGGAAGGGATGAATTAGTACGTGGTCTAGGAAAATGGGTCTTTGTGTCTCATTTAAAGAATATTCTATAAGAAGAGAAGAGTTTTATGGGTTTTCCCCTTGGATGGGTTTTTCCCTACTCGAGAGCCTAATTTTTTTATGCTTTGTTGTTGTTGTTTCGTTCTTGATATTTGTTTGAAGAAAATATCTAACTAAATAACATAGGAAGACTAACTAAGTTCACAATAAAATATTAAATTTAAGGAAAATCGAAATTAATAGTTGCCACTTTGGATTTTCTAGCAGATGGATATACATACTCTAGACAAGATAAGATATACTCCAGAAATCAAAAGGTGATTCTGAAGGCCAAACGACGAGGAGAAGGAAAAACATGGAGAGTGATAGAGTTTGGTAAATTCTCTCCTATTAAAGCATAGGCTAGAGTCTCAAGACTTTGCTTTGTTGAATTAAATGTGATCGAAGGGAGAGCAAGTTGGACATTTAAATCCCTAGCCATAATGGATTGTCTTTGTAGTGAATTGATTTGGGCATACTAGATAATAAATCTCACTCAGATGGCATCACTTCAGTTGCCGATTCCCACTAGCTTATATAGAGTATTCTCTTGTGAACGAAATGCTAAGAACAACTAGGCTCTAGTCAATCATTCTCTTTGAATTCTAAGTTTCACGAGGATAAAGGTGGAGACTACAGAGGCTGATTCTAGTGAATAGGTGCAAGAGCATCAACGATGATCCATAAATAAGTTGTGGAAGGAAGTTGTGTCACTAGTGGATATAATGAGTAGAAACTGTGGTTTAGCATAGATGGAGACATAAGTAAAGCTAGAACTGTTAGAGAAAAAATATGAATGGATTCAGAGATTATTAGATAAAAAATTGGCAATAACATAGACAAATATTGTAGTACTTAAGATTAGAATCAATATTGTTGGGTATGTGTTATATTCTTTCCACGATTAGCCCCACGTGCTGTATGTTGCGTAGGGCGTAGCTGGGGGGTCACGAGGGGCGAAGCAGTCCCCACCGTTGGGGTCCGGGGAAGCGCCCCGGCCAAAATTGGTTTTTGTGCGGACCCACTCATAGGCGGATCCACCCATGGTTTTGTGCATGGTTTTGCACATGGTTTTTTGGGGTTCGATGGTTTTCGGCCCCTGGTATTTTGTAGATCCGGTCAAGGGAACTACGGTTATGTTCTAATCCAGGGTTAATGGATTGGGGTTTATGTATGCTTCGGCATGTATATATATGTGTTGTAACACTAAAAGGAATATAATGAAAAATCAAGCTGGTCGTCCCGATTTGGGATCCGGGGGAAAATCTCTGTGTTTATCTGTTTTATGTTTTATGCTCTTGCTATTGTTTATTTTCTGTTATAAGAATCGTGTGTAGATATTTCTGTTCAGGGTTAAAACCTACATTTGGTATCAGAGTTGTTTCGGCTTCAAGGGGACGCCTTTGTTGTTGAGGTTTTTTTGCTCGGGCCTGTGGTAGACCCTGTTCAGTGGGAGATCTGCGGGATCGATTCTTGCGGTGAAAGAAGATGGCGAGCGGCGGAAAGATAGAGATCGAGAAATTTAATGGTCGGAGTTTTGAGTTGTGGAAGCTCAAGATGGAGGATCTGCTGGTGGATAAAGATCAGTGGATCGTGGTAGATCCAGGTACTAAACCAACGGCAATGTCAGATGAAGACTGGAAGAAACTGGATCGGAAGGCTAAGAGCACAATACGGTTGTGTGTGTTAGATTCAGTATTGTTGAATGTATCTGGGGAAGCTACGGCGAAGAATTTGTGGGAAAAACTTGGGACTTTGTACCAATCTAAGTCTCTGGTGAATAAGTTTTTCCTGCGGAAAAAGCTGTATAACCTGAGGATGAAGGATGGAGACTCGGTGACAGAGCATCTGAACGCCTTCAATACTGTGGTAAGTCAGCTGTCGTCTGTTGATATTAAAATCTCAGATGAAGATAAGTGCATCGGTTTGTTGTGCTCTCTACCAGACTCGTGGGACAGTCTGGTTATTGCAATAGGTAGCAATACAACTACCTTGAATTTTGATGACATTGTCTCAGCCTTGCTGTCGGAGGAAATGAGACGGAGAAATATGGAGGGTCAGAATGGAGATGCCTTATATGTACGAGGAAGGTCCCAGAACAGAAACAAGAATAAGGTTTCGAGTGGGAGATCCAAATCTAGAGGGAGATCTAAATCTCCTGGAAAGTTTGTAAAGGTGTGCTGGAAATACGGAAAGGAAGGGCACTACAAAAAGGACTGTAGATCTAAAGCTCCTGAGAAAGGAAAGGGATCTGATGATGCTCCTTCTGCAGAGGCAAAAACCACCTCGGATGAAGGTGGGGATGTGTGTTTGGCTTCTTCTTCAAATACACATGTAGATCATGAGTCATGGTTGATTGACTCAGGTGCATCCTTTCACTTCACTCCCCATAGGGAGTGGTTCTGCGCGTATGAGAAATATGATGGTGGTGATGTCTTCCTAGGGGATGATAGGAAGGCCAGAATCATCAGACGTGGAAAGGTCAAGCTGAAGCTGCAAGGTGGAAGGATTAGAACACTTCCTAGTGTTCTGCATATTCTACGTGGCCGAAATCTGATTTACGTAAACGAGATGGATGATGCGGGTGTAAAAACGTGTTAGAAAGATGCTGCTGAAGATGGTTGAGAACCTTTGGTATTAATGCGGGGAGTTATTTGGAACTCTGTACAAGCTACAAGGTAGCACTGTTATTGATGGGTGTAATAGTTCTGTGGTTCCTGAAAGTGGGACGGAAAGCCTAGCTGTGTCTGGAGAAAAGACCATGCTATGGCATCAAAGGCTTGGACATATTGGAGAGAAGGGTCTTTAGATACTACACAAAAATGTTATGGTAGAAGGTATGTCTAATTGCTCTCTGGATTTTGATTTCTGTGAACATTGTGTATATGGGAAGCAGAATCGGGTGAGTTTTCCTTCTGGTGCTAAGAGGGCAAACAAGATATTAGAACTTGTGCACAGTGATGTGTTTGGGCCTGTGTCAGTTCCATCACTGGGAAAGTCTGTGTACTATGCTTCATTCATAGATGACTTCTCAAGGAATACATGGATATATTTCTTGAGGAAGAAATCTGAAGTCTTTGACAAATTTAAAGAATTTAAGGCTCTGGTGGAAAACTAGACAGAGAAGAAGATAAAGGCACTGAGGACAGACAATGGTGGGGAGTTCTGCAAGAAGGAATTTGAAGAGTTCTGTAAGAAGTGTGGTATAGCACGACAGAAGACTACTCCATACACACCTCGGAAAAATGGAGTTTCAGAAAGAATGAATAGAACACTGATGGAAAAGGCAAGAAGCATGCTCAGTGGTATCAGGTTAGGACAAGAATTCTAGGTAGAGGCAGTGGAGACTACATGTTACTTAGTTAACAGATCACCTTCATCAGCGTTGGAGGATAAGACTCCACATGAGGTATGGACTGGTAAGAAACCCTCTCTTTCACATCTAAGGTTATTTGGATGTGATGCATATGTACATGTTCCAAAGGAGAAAAGGACCAAGTTGGATAATAAATCTGAAAGGTGCATCTTTATTGGGTATAAGGATGGTTTAAAGGGTTACAAGCTTTGGAACCCAAAAACAAGGAAGGTTGTGTACAATCGAGATGGGGTGTTTAGAGAAGTGAAAGATGTTGTTAAACATGAAGTCCTACCAAAGGAACCTGAGAAGATAGAGTTTTAGCTAAAGGAGGATGAATCAGACTCTACAACAGAAGAAGACTCAGAAGATGAAGAGCCACAAACTCTAGCTTTAAGGAGATCAGTTCGGGAAAGAAGGCAACCAGAAAGGTATAGTCCATCTGCTTTCTGTTCAGGTTTTGCCTTAACTGTAACTGATGATGAACCCAGAACTGTCAGAGAGGCAGTAGATTCAGAGGATGGAAAACTCTGGAAGGAGGCCATGGTTGATGAAATGGCATCCTTGCACAAAAACGATGCATGGGATCTGGTGGAGTTGCCGGCTGGAAGGAAGCCCATTGCGACAAAATGGGTGTTTAAGAAGAAGATGAATGTTGAAGGCAAGGTGGAGAAATACAAAGCTCGGTTGGTAGCAAAAGGTTATTCCCAGGTGCCGGGAATTGATTTTGGTGATATTTTTTCTCCTGTTGCCAAGGTTACTTCTATTAGATTACTTTTATCTGTTGCTGCTGCATTTGATTTTGAGATAGAGCAGATGGATGTGAAGACAACATTTCTTCACGGGGATCTAGAAGAGGAGATCTACATGAAGCAAACTGAAGGCTTTATGGTGAAGGGTAAGAAAGAACTAGTATGCGGGTTGAAGAAGTCTTTGTATGGGTTAAAACAGTCACCAAGGATGTGGTATCAGAAATTTGATACCTATATACGGGGACTTGGCTTCACCAGAAGCAAGGAGGATCACTGTGTTTATTTTAAATTAATTGGTGACCGTGTTATTTATTTGGTCTTGTATGTGGATGATATGTTGTTGATTGGAAATGACAAAGAAATTATCAAAGATTTGAAGACCCAACTGTTCTCCAAATTCGACATGAAGGATCTGGGTGCTACAAATTATATTTTGGGCATGGAAATTAAGAGAGATCGGGAAAAGAGGAAGCTCTGGTTAAACCAGAGGAAGTATGTTGAGACTATATTGCAGAGGTTCAATATGCGGGATAGTAAACCAGTGAAGGTTCCTATTCCTGTAGGTGTAAAGCTGTCTGCTGAACAGTGTCCCAAGACACAAGAAGAAGAGGAGTATATGTCCCGTGTTCCATATGCAAGTGCAGTGGGTAGCTTGATGTATGCAATGGTATGTACTAGACCAGACATTGCACATGCAGTGGGAGTATTGAGCAGGTTTATGTCAAACCCAGGGAAGGAGCATTGGACAACAGTGAAGCGGGTTTTCAGATATTTACGTGGCACTAGTGATTATGGCTTGTGCTACCGGGGAAGACCAGGATTGGAAAGAATGTTGGACATTCGTGGTTTTGTTGATGCAGACTGGGCTGGAGATCTGGACCAAAGAAGATCTACAAGTGGGTATGTGTTTAGCCTATTTGGAGGCGTAGTCAGTTGGATGAGTAAAAGACAGTCTGTAGTGGCTCTTTCAACTACAGAAGCAGAATACATAGCAGCCACTCATGCAAGCAAGGAAGCAGTTTGGTTGCAGAGATTGTGTTCAAGTATGGGGTTGGTACAGCAAGCTATAAGGATAGATTGTGATAGCCAAGTGCAATTTTCTTGGCTAAGAACCCTGCTTATCATTCAAAGACAAAGCACATTGATGTTCAATATCACTTTGTTAGAGATATGGTTGAGGCTAAAAGGGTGTTGCTGGTAAAGGTGGACACTTTGAAGAATGTTGCGGATGCATTGACGAAGTCTGTGAGCACTCAGAAGTTCTCTTGGTGTAGAGAAACAATGGGTGTTGAAGAATTGGCCAAATGACTAAGCTCTCCTGTGGCCCCCCGTGGAAAGAAAACAACAAGTGGGAGAATGTTGGGTATGTGTTATATTCTTTCCACGATTAGCCCCACGTGCTGTATGTTGCGTCGGGCGTAGCTGGGGGGTCACGAGGGGCGAAGCAGTCCCCACCGTTGGGGTCCGGGGTAGCGCCCCGGCCAAAATTTGTTTTTTGTGCGGACCCACTCATAGGCGGATCCGCCCATGGTTTTGTGCATGGTTTTGCACATGGTTTTGGAGTTCGATGGTTTTCGGCCCCTGGTATTTTTGTAGATCCGGTCAAGGGAACTACGGTTATGTTCTAATCCAGGGTTAATGGATTGGGGTTTATGTATGCTCCGGCATGTATATATATGTGTTGTAACACTAAAAGGAATATAATGAAAAATCAAGCTGGTCGTCCCGATTTAGGATCCAGGGGAAAATCTCTGTGTTTATCTGTTTTATGTTTTATGCTCTTGCTATTGTTTATTTTCTGTTATAAGAATCGTGTGTAGATATTTCTGTTCATGGTTAAAACCTACAATATTGTAGTACTTAAGATTAGAATCAATGGAGTAGAGGCATCCATAAACAAGGAGACTAGCCAGAAGGGGTTGGAAGTCAGCGAAGAACACCCAAGGAAAAGAACTAGAACACTAGATGGACAAGAAACCGAGGCACATAATCCAACAGAATAAAACAAGGATGTAGCTCGAGAAACTGGAACATATGGAGCCTAATAAAACTTCAATCTGGAATATGTTTTACGAGTATATTTTGTATTTAGGATTTTTTTTACAAAGTATATGGTAGGTATCAATGTAAAATTGTAGTTATAGGATCTCAAAGAGGCAAGTAAAAATTTGTGTGGATGTCTTGGAACAATGAAGCCTATGAAAACATGAAAGCACTGACCAACTTATCTTTTAATTAAAAATAATAATTGTTTCCTTTTAAAAGAAATAAGAAATAATTGCATTGTTATATATATATATATATAATTAGAAAAAATTGAAAGTTATTTTAGATTTTTCCTTCTTTTTTTTAATTTCTAACTGGGCCAGGTATTTAAAATACTTCAAAGTAGTCGCTTTCAATACCATGACCATTAGGCCATCCTCCTATTACTATTTGTTACTTATATTGAAGAAGAATCTCCTTATATTATTTGTAGATTTTTTAATATTATGGTGAAGAAGAATATCACTATATTGTTTGTAGATTATTTAATATTTCATCTTGATCTGATATCCTTCTATTTTTTTTTCAGATGAAAAAGCTTGGTATATATAATGTACTAGTGCATATCCAAATAAATGTATCGATCATGATGAGTACAATGTTGTCATAAGACAAAGAAAGAATAGAAGACTACAAACTGCAATGCACCGGCATATCTGTAAGTATGCATTACATATCGTGATATGGAGGAGATAACACATAGAGATAATAACCAAATGAATAAATGTGACCCAAAATTAACCATGAGAGAAACAACAAAACAATAGTCATCTAACATCTGTACAATAGTCATCTAACATCTAGCTTCTTTATATACATCCCCATCCCCTCCCCACTCTCCTCCCTCTCCACATAATGTTGCGAATGGGGACTTATCGGAATCACCTATTGGATGTGATGTCGAATCCATTTTAAACAACTCGAACCTTGACCTGGCTGCCCTCACTATATTTGAGAATATCCCTAGGAATCCTGATATTGTCATCTCACCAGCTTTGGGTTGCAATATTACGGTGAGGAAAAAAACGAAGTCCGCATCCAGACACTTCAGAGGGAGGCCGAAAACAAAATCCCTCTTCCAGGATGAACTTCTTGACCTCCGGGAGGTCCCTATTTTTTCAGCTGATGATCCCAGGGTGGATAGAGCTTGTGACCCTCCTAGGGTCTCCAAATGATTTTCGCCCTCTCCTTCAGCTCATGTGGCATGGGCGAATAGTTTTTTTGCGGAAGGCTTTAAATTATTCTATCATGTTTTTTATGGTTCATCTATGCCCCACTTAATATGCTGCTTAGGTATATGTCGTGGGACATCTGGCTTATTGATGGAGTGGTTCTCGTTGTCACGACTCTAGTGGGTTCACATCTACGGATTTGGTTCATCTGCCATTTCTGTTTCTTCGATTTGGTGGATTGGGGTTCACTTCTACGGTGCTGGATTGTCCCCATGATATGTATAGGTTTCTCATTTCTCTCCACGCTGCTTGATTATAAGTCTCATGTGATGGGTATGTGTTGCCAGATCACATTATTTTTGGTTTTAGGGGCAATGTTGCATATTTTTGGAAGTGATTACTCACTACACTTCTTATGCTGTATTATGCACTGTTTTTTATTTATCATGATATAAAACAACGTTTTTTTCTTTCTGAAAAAAAAAACATTTGTGCAATGTCCTTCTACTTGATAGAAATAGCTAAAAACACACAATTACTAAACACACTCATATATTATACACAAAATGGTGTATGTGTAAACACACTCACACACAAATTACATTCAGATTACTCTATTAAATAGAGTTTTTGAGATCCAACTTATTCCTAATTTAGATAGGGAGGTTGAGAGAATTTCTCAACCATCACAAACCAATTTCTAAAATATGGAATGTAAGCATTATCTCCAACATCCCCCCTTAATGATTACATTACATGAAAATAACAAAATAATCAAGCTTATCAGTAGATGCTCCATCAAGTTGCCTCATAACCCTCGGAAAGGTGTGGTTGGCAAGTTGGATTCCCGAGTTCGCTTCCTCAACTCCCGAATCAAGGACCTCCCGAAGTCAATTACTGGACAACATCCCAATCTGTCGCATAACCTCATTAGGAGACCACCACATCTGCCACTAACGAGGGATCCTTCCCTAGATCCGCAACTGCCATGCTATCTGGACAACCATCCATATTGAGCCTTACTGCCACTTGATCTCTTCAAACACAATTGATTGCATATTTGCAATAGCTGAACTCCTAGTCATTCTATGGACGAGCTCCCATCTACCGAAATACATGGGTGCTAACCGCTGTACTCGCCAGTTATCTAGGGAAACCGTCTAGATATAGAATGTATCTAGAATCAATTATTACATCATGACCCTTTTATTTGAAAATTCGCCATCAATTTTACAAACAAAATAATGATAATGAAAACTCACAATAACTAAAATAATTTTCTCTCACTAAAAGTAACATAATCACACCATATGCCCACATCTCTCTGTTATTTGGAAATATTTAATCATTTCCAATAGCCATTCCAATGTGCACTCGTTCTTGAAACCAATACTCTACTATTCATCCCATGCGGGTCCCTTCTGAGAACAGATCGCTTCATTTTTCACTTCTGCTGAAGATGAACCACTAACCGCTAATATGAATACTGCCCTATCTCATGGAGGCCTCAAACGAGGACCTCGACATTCCCCATCTCCGTTCTCCACGTTAAGAAATACATTTGTCAACCTTCAAAGGATATCTCCGAGGGTTTGCTGGACTCGACACTTAAATCTATTTGTGAAAACTCGCACTTAGAGAACGACTTTGAAGACTATCAACCGTGTACATTGTACAGTAATTCATGGGATGCGATCCAGTTTCACGATTATGAAAACAGAGATTTTATCAATAAGACCAGTGACGTGTAAGAATTCTCGGACGTGATAATGTCAGCAGTAGAATTTGACAATGGTGTTCCAGCGTTAATCTGGGAGTCCAAAAAATGTCAGTTTTTAGCGCAACTTGGATCCACGTAAACCTTACACGCCACATCCTCGCACCGATATCTCCAACCACTGCAAGCGATGTGACCATCGCAGGCGCTGCAATTGTATACTCTCCCTTTTAAATCAGCTGTCACAAATATAATTGAACGCTGTTAATAATAATATGTATCATCCATAGCGCTACTCCAAAATGTGCTGCTGCAAATTTAACACTGAATAATGAAACCAGATATCACGCTGAATTCACATTCAATTTAGTCTTCTCCGCAGCGGCTCATGACGGCATAGCTCGAAATCACCGACAATGGAAGATTGTACCCACTTTCCAACTTAAATCCGCTCATTGCAATGGGCGATCTCGCAGGCTTAACACCAGCAGCGCGATGGGAAATCTCTAGCAACAGAAATCTCGAGACGTTCATGTGAACAGCGGACATATCACACTCCAACATGTTTACAGGTGAGCGCACGTGATGCAGCGCCAGCAATCCCAAATACAATCAACACATTCAATCCCATGCAATGCTTGATCACTCAACAATCTCAATTACACACAGGCCTCTGATCCTGTGCTCCGATACCATGATAGAAATAGCTAAAAACACACAATTACTAAACACACTCATATATTATACACAAAATGGTGTATGTGTAAACACACTCACACACAAATTACATTCAGATTACTCTATTAAATAGAGTTTCTGAGATCCAACTTATTCCTAAATTAGATAGGGAGGTTGAGAGAATTTCTCAACCATCACAAACCAATTTCTAAAATATGGAATGTAAGCATTATCTCCAACACTACTTGTGAAATGAACATTCTGTCCCAAACAAATAGGCAAATCATACTGTGTCGGGCAGGTGTTGTGCCCTTGACAATGGTCAATCCAGCTATGGTAAGAGAGTAATGGATAAAGCCAAATGCATCTGATAAGCCCATCTTAGACAATGAATTCGCGTGTCCATTCCGCTCCCTGTATATGTGAGTGAAATTCATGAATTGGAAGGAGTCTCGGAGGGCATTAATCTGTTGCACCCAAGCCTGAAGATGTTGAGGTATGAACGCCATGCCCCTGTTGATATACTCTATGATGACCTGTGAATCCGTGTATACATGGAGTGTATCGAGGGATAGTTGTTGTGAAAGCCATAATAAACCCCATCATGCAAGAACCTTCGCTCGAGTGTTGGGGCCCAGGCCGCCAATCCAATGGATCTTGTATTGCGTTGAAGGGTCCAATCGTATCCATACGCTGCATTCACATGTGTTCCTTTCAGCCGCTCTATCGAAATAACTTGCAGGAAAATGTAAGGGGTGCACAATAGATCAGATAAAAAGATCCGAGGGTGTCTGATGGGGCACTGTATATTCCTCTGGCCATATGACAATTTTGTGAACAGTGAGATGGGATATAATCTTATGGCTCTCAAATGTGTGAGTATTCAGAGCTTTCCAAATTTCCCATATAGTAAAATAAGGGATGACTTTTTGCTTTTCACCCCTCTCTAGCCACCACTAATAACATCCTTGTATATTTTTAAAAAAAATTGTATGGAATGCGCATATAATGATATATGTCATGCTAATTTGATATAGTAAAGGGGCACTCCAAAAATAAGTGTGTGTTGTGTTCTAGGAGCATTACAACATAGAGAGGAGCGACAAGGGCCACATATACCTCTCTTTCTCAAGTTTTTTTCCCGTGTGAGGTTCATGTAATGCCATACCAGCCAATTAAATGAAGTTATTTTGTGATAAATGTGTAGATGTCATACCAGGCAATTAAATAAAGTAATTTTGTGATGAATGTGTAGATGCCATACATTGCGAAACCAGCTTTCCTATAACCGGTGAATGGAATATATGATGTGTTTGTATATATCTGCAACAACAACACCTTTTGATATCCTTCTATATTAATTACCCCAAATAAGATCAAGTTATATGTTGCAAAATGTGCAAAATGTCAATAAAAAATACGAAACTTTCTCACTATAAATATTCCAAGATTTACAAACATCAATACAAATCTCATACTACATAAGTCTCAAAACAAAACATAAAATTATCATTGATTTCAAAATTGCATATAAAATCATCATTGATTAGCAATACTTTGCTGGACAAGAAACCGGACATAAAATCATCATTGATTAGCAGTACTTTCCTGGATAAAAAGAAGATTCAAAATTCAAAATCATTAATGTAATTTCATACTGCAAAATCATTAATGGAATCTCATACTACCTAACAAAATAAAATCATCATTAATTAGCAATACTTTGCTGATAATGCAGACAAAACAAAAGACAATTACTATTACTTAGATGATAATGCAGACAAAACAAAGGAGAATGACTGTAACCAGTGTTGAGAGGTTCCTTATATACAGCAGGCACATTTTTGCTCACTAAACCTCTCTTTCTAAGATTTTTTCTACACATAAGCAAGTTTTAGTTTTTTAATAATCTTCAAGATTGTTGTCATAATGATAAATCCTTTTTCTGTCACCGCAGCTTTAGTTTTTTTTTCTTCTGTAAACACGGCGTCTAAATTTGCACCTTCTATATGATAGATTTATACCTGGTTTTTTAAATTTTGAATTGACTTTCAATTCACATATAGGATTATTCTCAAATGCCTTTCTCATCATTTGTAGGGTTCGTCCCTCTGAAAACTTGGAAAAGAATGGTATTTGTTATAGGTCAATTTGGGCATCATTCCCAATGACTTGGTTAATTGAGCATCATCTCCAGGACCAATGATTAAGGGTCTATTATTCCCTATCATTTCAAGTTGCTACATGCCCTAAGACAATGAACAAAACAAATCATACATGACTTTCATCAAGCAAAGGTTTCCAAGGTTTGAAGTTTATAATATAGCATATGAGAGCTCATCAACACTGCCTCTAAAGGGACTAAGTGCGTTGCATATGCAGGTAGCCCCATGCAAGACTACTCTGCAAAGCACTTCTCGACATTCAGAGGTGCATTGGTCAAATTGGGAGCGAAATTCTCATTGTTCCGGAATCTCCACTTGGTCAGTGCCTTCTAGAAGAGTTCACATGTGTCAAGCTTCGAATCCAAGTTTCCATTTGACATCTACAAAATTGGGAACATGTCTTGCCTATTATTGGAAAGTCATTGATTGTAAAACAACCTTCAGCTCCTCTATAAATTGAGCACAGATCTGAGTGCTTAGTAAGGAAGAATTTGAGTAGAGAAACGCTGGTGGATTTTCAATTGAGAGTAAGATTTGTGTAACAACTGCTGGAGAGATTTATATTGTGATGAGGCTGAGGATCGTCGCTGGAGATGGTCACTTCAAATCAGTCATTGGGTTGTAACCTCTCCTTCTATCACTAATAAAGAGTATAGCTTATTTTTCCGTATATGCATATGTATTGGCTTTGATTTTCCATATTGCAAGATCTTAGTTGATGTATATGGTTTATGCTTTATTGATTTAGAAAACTAGCTTGAATAGACATCTGTATTATTGCTATCTTCTGCTATTTAGTGTTCATTCTTGCAGGAAACATTTTGCACAAACCGCCGAAATTTGAAGCTGCAACGGAAGCGACAGAAGGAATTATTTGGAAGCGCTTGGATCCCAATTTAGCTTCTAATCTATTTTGTGTGTCTGTTCTTAGTTAGGAGAAAAAGCCGTATAGTCTTTAATCTGTTGTTCTAGATTGTCATAACTCACAATTCTGCCCAACAATATCTTCTATAATAAAATGTAAATAGCTAGAGATGGTTGTGTAATAAGAATAATGTTCAATTGCCAACCTCACAATTTGAATTTAGACTGCTCCCATCTTGACACAAATATAATGTTCATTTTGACAATAAATTGCTGGAATCCAAGTAGGCTGCATATCATGGAACAGATAAAGAGAGAGACAAGCTCATATTTTGTTTCAACAATCACCAGATTTCTTCTTTGTTGTTTACCAAGCATGTTGGTGAGGCTCTGGTTTTACCCTTGAACCCATAAATAATTATTCTTTAATGATAAAGAATCTCCACATGTGAAAGCCTAACAGTCAATGACAATTCTTACCAGCAACAATTACTAGCAACAAGATATCCAACGTATCTACACGGAGGCAATGTATCCATTGTATCCAAACCGTCACAATTGAGGATTAAATTTTTCAGTTTCAAACAATACTGCATATAATTTAAAATCAAGAAATATTAGTAGTAAAAGAAATATCCAAGACATCATAATCCATTAAACATTTTCTCTATGACAGATACAAAACTGATTAACACTAAATATAGCTAGTTGAATTTTTACTGTATTTCATTATCTTCCTTACATCCATTGTATCCCAGAAGTCTCAATTGAGGATTAAAATTTCCAGTTTCAAACAATACTGCATATAATTTAAAATAGAAAAATGTCAGTAGTAAAGGAAACATCCAAGACATCATAATCCATTAAACATTGTCTTGTCTGTGACAGATACAAAACCGATTAACGCTAAATATAGCTAGTTGATTTTTCACTGTATTTCATTATCTTCCATGCATCCATTGTATCCAGATTCCAAACCGTCACAATTGAGGATTAAATTTTTCAGTTATCTTCCATACATCCATTGTATCCAAACCGTCACAATTGAGGATTAAATTTTTCAGTTTCAAACAATACTGCATTTAAAATCAAGAAATATCAGTAGTAAAGGAAACATCCAAGACATCATAATCCATCAAACATTGTCTTGTCTATGACAGAAAATTGATCAACACTAAATATAGCCTCTTAGTATCCTTGCCAACATTTACTTTAAACTTCCAAAACTTTGAGCACCTACCTGAACATAAGCATGAATATCCATCAATCCAATAGACTGTGCTGTACCAAAACTGGGTTGTAATGACAATTCGTCACCTGGTGAAGTCCCTAAGCTCCCTGAAATCATTGAATATTTCCTGCAAAAGAAAAATACACACTTAGAACTTACAATTATCTGACATTAAAGTTTTTTCTTCATTGAAAACCTGAGGACGTTCCAGATTTCACGAAAACAGATTTCTGATAAAAAGTAGCTTGATCTTGGCATGAAAAAAGTTGAATTTGAGAAAAGCAGCCATCTCCATGATCGCTTTCAAAAAAACGTTGATAAATGTTATATGTACCTTTTATCAAAAATAATGATTTCTTTTTGAACTATGTGGAATTTAAAAGGTGTGTAACCCTAAGGGTACTCAGACTATGGCACGTAGGAAATGTTAGTATTTACTTGTAACCTAGGAAAGACATACTAAACCTCTACTATATAGCAATATTAGTATTTGCACATTACATTCTCGAGTCTTTGACAGTTACTCACAAGCCGTTGCAGTCCAGTAACAGAGAATGGTAGAAGATGTAATGTTTGTATGTATCTCACACATTTATTTTCTGGGAATCTCTTTACCTGCATATTGGCAGGCAACATACCCTGCAGCTCTAGAGCTAATAAAGTTATATCGTGTTCAAAAGGCGTACCAGCGGATAATGTAGAAGAACGAAAAACAAAGGATGCAAGAAGGTATTTGCACTAGTGGGCCCTAGACAAATTTACCCCTATCATCTTATGAGTGCATAATCTTCTTAGCAGTAGACCTTATTGCAACAGGATGATATGTGATGGCACCTGTGAATCTGCACTTTGTTAAAAGAAACAATGAATTAAGTAGACATATGGGGCAATACTAACAACTTATATAATATATGGCCCTATGGGGCAATGCTAGCAACTTGCCTATATATGGAGCAATGCTAGTAAAGTGTGGATTAGTTACCCCCTGTTAAATCAATTTACATCACTATTGAATTAAAATGCATTTGAGATCATCCTTGTGCAATTATGAAGTGTAACAGTATTAAAGGATATAATTAAGACTCTGCAATAGTAAAAAGATATGAAGACTAATTGTAAGGAAATTACCTATGTATCATAATTTCAAACTGCCTGCAATAATATCTTTCTGAGTATTCACAACAAAAAATACACAACATTTGAGAGAAAAACGTATGAAACCACAAAACAAGTACTATTTCATAGAGCGGAAAAGAGAGGGCTAGAAATCTTTAACACTGCATTCATCTAAGCTGATTGCGGAGACTACAGATATGATACAGCATAGAATGTGGAGCCTACAAATTATGATTTGTTCAAAAGATAAAGCTTAAAGAAATACTTCAATTTCACCCCTTTAAAATTAATTATACATCATTGAATATTTTAACAGAAAATGCTAACATGCATTGATGCGTCCTTTTGAAGTGATGCATTTTATCATGCTTACAAATTTATGCAGACTTACCTGCACAATATCATTTAGTGTGTGCATTATGTCAATGACCTAAATATCAACATATCTATTCACTTACCAGCATAATAATATTTAGAACGTATGCATTTTTCAAGACTGCATATCAAAACAGATTATTGATAGCATGCATTGCTGCATCTTTCTCAATTCCTAATCAACTCAATCTCAGTTTCATAAAGAACAACAAACATTCATGAGCAGGACTAAACGAAAAATATAGCTTAAACGATTGAAAAAATAATCATAATTGTGAACTCCGCAAAAGAGATAGACATACCTTAAATATCTGATTGTATACTATACCATCTCCGAACAAATTTTTAAGAAATAACAATGGAAGATAGAGATTCCAAATGCTGAGTTACATAAGATGACGACACTCAGAATACCAACGGTTCTCTACACTGATCGCATACTAGAGATGACTAATACTCCATCAAAGTAGTCAAGTTTCTCAAGCTGTTACAGGAGCTAAAATTATAAAATATTGGATAGATATTAATCAGCACGAACGATCTAAAGACAAGCCACATTTATGAGAATCAGTGAAATTAGCGTTAGCAAAATTAGACATGCAATACAATGGAGATGCAACCAGAAAGAACTTCTATTGAAAGCAAACATTTAACAGTTGCTAAGTTATAAGTAGTAGACTTTGCATATGCTTGTGCCACAAGTAGCAGCAAAGATCAAGCAGTGAGAGAAACTGGTACCATTTTCCAGCCCACAACCACAAAGAATTTCAACTCCATCAGCCAAGGAATGACCCTGGCTCCTTAATATCAAAAAACAAATATGGGGGAAAATTTCGAGCAGAAAAAATGGATTTAGCAGTTTCTATATTTTTCTCAAGTGAATTGAGAATGCATTATGGGAAGCACAATTCCGGTACAGTTAATTGGTGTAAAACTATAAGGAAATTATAACAAATTTGCAGTATCAAATATAACATATCTGAATTTATATCCCTTTGATTTCTTTGTTCTGTAGCCTCGAAGAAAGGGTTAAAGAAATTATAGGTGCTGGACAATTCAAAGCCTGTCATTGACTGGACTTCCAGAAAAGGCACAGTGAATTGTATCCACTTGCATCCTCTGCTGCAGTATGGATATTCGGGAGGCAATTCCTACTTTCAAATAGGTTTCTCTCAGTCATGTTCTCAGGGAACTCGAACAAAAGGCTGATCAATTGTGTAAAGAAATGAACTTGTTGACAGTTGGTTCTTTTGGTACTTATGAGCTCATGGATGGTGAGGAGATCGATGCTCTGGAAATTTTGCTATACCCATCTCATTGTTTTTTTCATTATTTTTTCTTTGACTGTAAATGTTTAATTGGACTATTTAGTTTTGATGTCCCTCTTTTTGTAGATTAGGGGTATGTGTCTGTAATGCTTTGAACAACGGGGTAAGAGTGATGTAAATTCAGAAGTAAAGGTGTAGAGGATTGTTGTCAGTTATTTTTGTATGATCCTGGAAGCCAGATCAGTCATATTCAGGACCAGAAAATGTATATTCACTTCTCAGGAATATAATAGACTTTTTCCTTTGGGATTAAATATATATATATATATATATATATATCAAAAACAAAAAAAAGCAGTAGCAAATAAATTTGAAAATAACTGGGAGGGAAAATACCTGTGTAACCTTATTTTCATACCATCTGCAATAATGCCTATAACAGTAATATGCATGCACAAAACAAATGAATTCAGTATATAAATCAAACAACGACAAACGTACAGATATGACACATGGCCAACAATTTCACAAAAGCAAAACAAAACAAAAGGCTACACATATGACACATCCAATGGAACATGGTTTGGTGCACAGATAAAGAGGCTTATAAATTTATTGACTTTACATCCATCTAAATTGCAGATCAATTCTGACCTCCTTACCTGTCTATGGACCTGTCAGGATAACAGTACTGGAAGTGCACGCATTATCATGAAATTTAATCAGATTAGTATATTAGGAGTCAAAACCCAAAACCTTGTTAAGTCAAGCATGAAATCTCAGTAGCACAATGCTCAAGCAAACACAGATTATAAAGAAGTAAATGAAAAATCCAATCAAAACAATTGAAAATGGGATCATAGTTATGAATCCTTGAACAAAGATGTCTTTCTAGTACATAAATCCCTGAATCCCTGAACAAAGTCGCACAATTCTCAATAACAAACAAAGATTATAAAGGAGTCACAAATCCAACCAAAACAATTAAAAATGGAGGAGTCTTTGTGTCTACGAATCGGGAGCTGATGTGGCAGCTCCCAATCGTCGGCCTCCGGCGACCCCCTCCTTCCGGCGATGTGAAAAACGACTACGAAATCGAATAAGCTACGGAGAGCCGTCACGGTAACGGGCCGTTAGCGGAGGACCCCACCCGCTCCGCCCCTCCTCCCCCAAGCGCTTCCCTTCTGCCACCCGCCGCTCCTCCCCCACCCGCCACCCCACGTCCGCCGGCCACCAACCACAATTAAATGCATCACCCGCGCGTGCAAATAACCTCTGTTTTCATCCCGATTCTCGTTGCATATTGTCAATTTTCGTCGCAGGGTTGCAGTCTTTGGAGCGAAACCTGTTTAACCTGTTTCCATTTGATGTAATTATCTGTCCCTATTTTTACTCCCACAATTGATGTTTTAATCTTCAATGTTCTCATTTAGATTCCTAAATCCTAGTGCATTGATTTAGACATGTAAATCCCTGCAAAATATATTTTGAATGATTTGTGTTCATATGATTTGTGTCTTGTTTACTTTTAAATGTTATGTTAGAAAACAGTAAATTTGCTTGATAGTACTGTAATACACAGGCACATTTTCATTCAGTAGCAGAATTGGCGTGGTTTCTACAAATGCCTCGAACTGTTTTGTGATTTCAAATTTCACTGCAACATTTTTATCTCCATCCTTTGGTGAAATGTGTTTGAGGATGTCTATCTACAAATTGCTGTTGTTGTGGATGTTTTAGTTGCTGCAAAGCCATTGAGTTGTAGAAATCCATATTGATGTTCATGTTCATGGATTGTGCAAAAGACAAAGGGGCCACCAACATACCTCTTTAGGAAGTCACTATTTGTCTGGTTAGATTGAGCCTTTGTAGCTTTCTGTACGCAGATTAGCTTCATGAACAGGTGAGCAGGTGCTGCCCTATTGGAGCCACTCTGTGTTGATGCTGTTTGATGCATCAGATTCATTTGCACTGACTTTTATCATGATTTTTGAAGTTCATAACCAAATCAGATTAGGAATGGTAGTGGTAGAGGTAGGAATTGCTTCTCAGATCTTCAAGTTCAGCACATTAGTTATAGTTATTTATTTACAATTGTTGAATGGAGCACAGGGTTAATTATATAGAATTGTTGAGCTGCTTTGCCCAGCTGTTTGATTATATAGAATACCTACTATAGAGTGTCAAATTTGTTTTTAATTGATACCTTTACTATTCTGAAAAATATCCATGTTAATCTATCATGTATTAGATCCCAAGGAAGTAAAAACAAAAACAATTTTTACCCCACAGAAAAGTGGCAAAATAACACAACATAAAATAATTATACCGTCAAAAAGATTCATGTATTATATCGAGAACCATCCAAAATTACAATCGGTTCTTCTCTAGTGAAAGAACCATGCCATCATAGCCCCAAGGAAAATTATAAGAATAACACATCCACTTATTTGAGAGTTATCCTGATGATGATTGATGACTTCACTTTCAATAAACCGTGATCCGGTGTCATCTCTAACACCTGCATCTACACTTGACATTCCTGCCACCAATATATCAGTGGACATCCTGAAATATTTAAACTGAGAGCTCCACATTCTTGCTTCCGTGTATAGGGGTTTTAAATTTGCTTTTCGAACTTAAAGATGCCATTGAGCTGATTGCAAATGAGTTGTGAGTTCATGTAAACTGCAATATCATTCACAAAATTGTTTTTTGCCTCTTTTAAGCCCTCAATAAGGGCGATATAGTAGGCTTCATTATTAGTTTTCCTCCCATGTAGATCTATGTTTCTGTGCACTACATGATTTCGCGTCGGATTGTAAAGCACATATTTAACTGTGGCTTGTCCAGGATTTGGACGACAGGAAACTTCGATACACAATGTCCACTTTTAGACCATTGTCCACACTTTAAAAACCTACAACCTAAAAAAACAATAAATTAATATCAAACATGTATGCATTTATAGAAATAAAGAACCAGATTACCCACTTATTCATTACACAGAAATCAAAACCAGATTATATTTTGCATTCATGTAGTGCTGATTCAACATTCCAAAACAAGATTACATTTTGCATTCATGCAGTGCTGATTCATCATTCCACTTAGGAGGTTTCTCACTATCACCTAGGGGACTTACCCACTTATTCATTACACAGAAGTTCAAAAAGAAAACCCACACATTCTGGTTATATCCTAACAGTACAAAACATAACACAAAACCAGAGAAGCAGCTAGCAGGCTGTTAAGAATCCCAGGAGAAAACAATAGTTAGGTCCTTTGAGCTTCAACCTCAATGGTAGGATCAAAATTACATTGAAGATGACTTTTTATATGGACCAACTTTGCAATCCAATCTGTTCATGAAGAAATCTTGTGTTCTCTTGATGTCTTCTAATTAAGAGGCAAACACATTATTAATTTCTGCTTGCTTGTCTTTCAATACTATATCAAGTCCCTCCAGGCGTATCACACAAATCCCTAGGCCCACAAATCAACGTTTTTGAAGATTATTCGAGTCATAATTTTGTCATTGGCAGCGAGCCAACAGAAGCTCCTAATCTTATAAGGTATATTACCTTTCCATATATTATGTGCCCAATTGTAACTAACATGTTTCTTCCATGTTCTAAGTAATGCCACATAAATTTCCTTGACATACTAAATGATCCTTACATCCCTCTACATCTAAAGTGATCCCTGCACCTCTTATACAAATAATGCACCTCTACCATTCTATTGCAAGATGATCCAGTACTCCAAGTTTTGTGGACTTGATCCATCTTTGTCGATCAATACCTTCACCTCCTAACTGATAGATCTGTCCCAAAACATAAATTCTATTCGAACAAATATAGTTTACTAACTGTATTCAAAGGAAATTATTCTCAATCATCGCTTTAATCACATCTAGACCGATTTGAATCCTAAATCCATCACAGGTCTCCCATCGAATGAATCTTTTTAACTGCGGTGGTGAGGCAGTGTTATCCCTTCACCCGAGAAATAATTACTTCTAAAAAAAAGTTATGTCTGTCAAGTTTGAATTGTCAAACTTTGCAAGGGTTTAAATATTGTTCTAACATTTTCAAGAGAATGCTTTAGGCTCGTGGAATCAAAAACCTTGCCGATTTCGTTTGGGCGCTGATATGAGCAGCAATTTCAGACTGCAAAAGATCTCAGCAATCTAAATAGCAACAGTAATAGATTTTTGAATGCTAGAAAAAAACTAAGCACCCTTTATTTATGATGGTTGTGTACAGATTCTTTGGATTTATAAGAAATGGGATGAGAAACATAAAAGATTTAAATTCTTGGACCAACATCCTTGAGCAAGAAACATATAAATTTTTTTCTTCTGTAGGCGCTGGAAAATGATTTTCCAGCGCCTACAGGAAAAAAAAATTATATGCCTACAGGCGTTGGAAAACGATTTTCCAGCACCCACAGCAAAACAAATTTATATGCATACCAAAAGTTTTCCTTGGCTTCTCTCTGTTACCTGATTGCGTAATACATGGGTATATATCATTTCATCTTTCCTTGCTATCATTTTATTTTATTATCTATATAAAAAAAATTTCCTGTAGGCGCTGGAAAATCATTTTCCAGTGCCTACAGGAAAAAAAATTTATATGCCTATAGGCGTTGGAAAACGATTTTCCAGCACCCACAGCAAAACAAATTTATATGCATACCAAAATTTTTCCTTGGCTTCTCTTTGTTACCTGATTGCATAATACATGGGTATATATCATTTCATATTGCCTTGCTATCACTTTATTTTATTATCTATATAAATTTGTTTTCCTGTAGGCGCTGGAAAATGATTTTCCAGTGCCTACAGGAAAAAAAATTTATATGCCTATAGGCATTGGAAAACGATTTTCCAGCACCCACAGCAAAAAAAAATTATATGCATACCAAAAGTTTTCCTGGGCTTCTCTCTGTTACCTGATTGCATAATACATGGGTATATATCATTTCATCTTGCCTTGCTATCATTTTATTTTATTATCTATATAATTTTTTTTTCCTGTAGGCGCTGGAAAATGATTTTCCGGCGCCTACAGGAAAAAAAATTTATATGCCTATAGGCATTGGAAAACGATTTTCCAGCACCCACAGCAAAAAAAAATTATATGCATACCAAAAGTTTTCCTGGGCTTCTCTCTGTTACCTGATTGCATAATACATGGGTATATATCATTTCATCTTGCCTTGCTATCATTTTATTTTATTATCTATATAAATTTTTTTTCTTGTAGGCGCTGGAAAATCATTTTCCAGCGCCTACAGGAAAAAAAACTTATATGCCTTCAAGCGTTGGAAAACGATTTTCCAGCACCCACAGCAAAACAAATTTATATGCATACCAAAAGTTTTCCTGGGCTTCTCTCTGTTACCTGATTGCATAATACATGAGTATATATCATTTCATCTTGCCTTGCTATCATTTTATTTTATTATCTATATAAATTTTTTTTCCTGTAGGCACTGGAAAATCATTTTCCAGCGCCTACAGGAAAAAAAATTTATATGCCTATAGGCGTTGGAAAACGATTTTCCAGCACCCACAGCAAAACAAATTTATATGCATACCAAAATTTTTCCTTGGCCTCTCTGTTACCTAATTGCATAATACATGGGTATATATCATTTCATATTGCCTCTTGAGTCCAAAAAACATGCTACAAATTATTAGCCTATTACATATTACAAAACATTAATCAACCTGATGAATCTTCAAACTCAAGACAGTTGTTAACCCAGATCCAAGTTCAAGCCTCACAACTGTTGTTAAAGATTTCAGCACTGCTCCAAAACTCCAAATGCTCAATAAGAGGTGTGAGCTAAATATAAAATTATTAGCCTATTACATATTACAAAACATTAACCAACCTGATGAATAATCAAACTCAAGACAGTTGTTAACCCAGATCCAAGCTCAAGCCTCACAACTGTTGTTAAAGATTTCAGCACTGCTCCAAAACTCCAAATGCTCAATAAGAGGTGTGAGCCAAATAGAAAATTATTAGCCTATTACATATTACAAAACATTAACCAACCTGATGAATAATCAAACTCAAGACAGTTGTTAACCCAGATCCAAGCTCAAGCCTCACAACTGTTGTTAAAGATTTCAGCACTGCTCCAAAACTACAAATGCTCAATAAGAGGTGTGAGCCAAATAGAGGGAGTGGGGTTCTTCTTTATAACATTTTTCTAGGGTCTAGAGATTAGGGTTTTTTTGTTACACAGATTTAAAATTCCAAAACAGAGAGGCTACACAGAGCGTTTCTGGATCTACTCATCCAAATAGGGATAGAGTCAAGTAGTTTGGTACCAATCTGCTTGAGTCATGCTCTGAGTCGACCACTTCAGTAACAAACCAGACCACCAAAACAATTTTAAGGCCATTGCGCTTGTTGTACAGTGTTATTAGTTTTCTTAATATTTTAAATCATTCAAATTATAATAATTTACAATTATTTTTTCTTATATTTTTTAATATAAATATAAAATTCTACCTATCCCCTTTACATCATATTAGCATAAATTTTACATGGTTTACATTAAAAACGTGAAGGCTTTTATTTTCTTTCTATACCAGCGATTTAATAATATTGCTTCAACAAGTTTTTGACAGAAAACCTTATCGCATCAAAATCCCAGTAACTTATTATCTAAAAACTCAACACATTCTACTCGATGAAATTATATTATTTTACATTCAGGTAATATAAAACAACTATCACATAGCAAAGGCGTTGTTTAAACGATTTGATCATTTAGTCTGATTGTGAATATCTCATTGGAATTCAGTGATATTTTTTCAATAAATGTCAATATGGGAAGGTTTGAATAATTTCTAATTAGTGAAAAGTTTAACAACTAACGGCTCGTTACCAAGTAGTTTGGTACCAAATAGGGATAGAGTCAAGTAGTTTGGTACCAATCTGCCTGAGTCATGCTCTGAGTCGACCACTTCAGTAACAAACCAGACCACCAAAACAATTTTAAGGCCATTGCGCTTAATGGTTCCAGGCTATTCAATACTGTACAGAATAGTTTGTAATCACGCTTTATTTACTGTTGCCATTGCACCCTAAACTATTCAATATTGTTATGAAGTTATTTGTGATCGCACTTGTAATTTGCAATCACACTTTATTTACTATTGTCATTACACCCTAAACTATTCAATACTGTTATGAAGTTATTTGTGATCACACTTTATTTACTATTGTCATCGCACACTACTAGCCAAGCTATTCAATACAGTTGTGAAATTATTTGTAATCACACTTGTCATTGCATCCTACTAGTGCCAAGCTATTCAATACCGTGGTGAAAATATAAATATCAATTTCCAAAGGGGCAAAAAAAATATTGTAAACCATCAATTTTGTACTGAAGCTTGAGTGGTGGATATCATTCACAGAGGATACCTCGAGCCAAACTTCGTAAATACAATGGAGTTATATACCAGCACACATAAAAATTCAATAAACAGATACTAATCCCATCAGTAGGATAAGTACAGTGCTTTCCAAAATTCTGAACAACCCCATCAACAGCTCTCTCTTGTGTCCTAGGAGCCGCATGCATCTCATAATCCTAAGCTACCCGCACCATCATATATTAATACTTATGCTACAGAAAAGAAAATAACTATGTATATGTGCAGACGATTCGTCCGCCGCAAGATTTCAGTATTGTTCAAGCTTATATGCTAGAAGTTCAGGCAGAGAGAAACACAACCACACAGACATGTGCGCATACATTCATTCTCTGTGTATGAAATACATTTCATATGAGAATGAACTCATAACCATGATCTACATGACAGAACAGCCATTAGTGTTCTCATCACTGAAAAGATGAGTGGCATAATCAGCAGTTGGATAATTAGGATTCGGCATTGGATAAGATCTGCACCGGGAATATCTTACCTTGCGTGTGACTGTGAGCTGAATTGGAGTGAGTTCTTCTTATTTACGCTGGACACTGGAGTGAATCCTCTTCGCGGAAATGCTTGGCAAATGACCTCTGTTCCAGCACCGGGAAGTATTTGAATTTGAAATTCAAAAATGAAAACCCGCATTTAATTGTGGTTGGTGGCCGGCGGACGTGGGGTGGAGGGTGGGGGAGGAGCGACGGGTGGCGGAAGGGAAGCGCTTGGGGGAGGAGGGGCGGAGCAGGTGGGGTCCTCCGCTAACGGCCCGTTACCGTGACGGCTCTCCGTAGCTTATTCGATTTCGTAGTCGTTTTTCACATCGCCGAAAGGAGGGGGTCGTCGGAGGCCGATGATCGGGAGCTGTCACATCAGCTCCCGATTCGTAGACACAAAGACTCCTCCATTAAAAATAGGATCAGACTTATGACTCTTGAACGAATTGTACTTCTGAAGTACCTATTTTATGGTACATTTCTCAAGTCATTACATGATAACAAAATCTAAAAAGCGTAGTCTAAAGAGGCCGCGTTTTGACCCAAAATCCGGGAACGATTTTCAGAAAATCTGGCAAAGATTTGCCCAGAAACTTGTTTATAGTTGTTAAACATTAGTATTTTGAGTGCCCCAGGGGTTTTTGATAGTGTTGAATCCATTTCCACTATCAAAAATGGATTCCAAGCACTGCAACTACCTGATTTTTGCAAATTTAATTGACCGGATTAAAATGGATTCTCCTTGTCCGAGACTAGCATTGACCTCGATGGGCCAACTCCTAAAAATGGGAGTGTCTTTCATTCAACGAATTCTGGTGATAGGACAGCCAGAGACGATTCTACTTCGGCGACTCATGGCCTGGATGATGTGGAATACGTGGACCCCACCCTTCACTCGCTCCCTCTGAGTGAGCATGATCGTCCATCTCATACCATCGGCGCCATCCATGCATCATCCACCGAATTTGTAGTGGGCGCGATTTGAATTTCCAATCAAGTTTTAGTTTTGCGGTGTTTCGAAGTGGAGTGCGAATGGGTATGTTGGATGCTCAATTGCCATTGAGTCCGTGCTCATCGGCCCTCTAATGGCTTGTGAAGTGAAATCCATTGCTGGCGACAGCGAGGGCTCCGATCTGCTGGAATGGCTGGACAGGCAGAGGGCAACCTCGGTGGTGTTTGTGTGCTGTTATATTGACCTTGACCCTCTCCATTGTTCACAGACCGCCATTGCAGCAGCTGCCATTAATGGGAAGATACACGCGCCTTTACAACAACAGGGTGCACACAGAGCAACCATTAAGCAACAGAAGGTCATGTGACACTGTAGATCAGGCTGAGGAGGCGAAGTACCGCCATGTAGGAGGCAACAGTGGCACGGGCTATAATACAGAGTGTCGGCGTAGAGCCTGTTCCCCAACCAAAAATAAAAGAAAAAACGAAAAAGTCTCCTGCGCCACACAGGCCGGATAATTGTTCTACTGGCCGAATAGATTTACACTGCCATTACTAGTCATAACCATGTTGTTGTGAAGAACCAATCAATCGCTCAAACTCACTGTATTGAAATCAAATAGGAGAGAGGGTTGGGTTCCATTGGATCCAGCTTCTCGTCCCATGGTGATGGAGTTGGATTCGCCACTGATATCAAATCCGAGACCATTGAGGCGAGGTTTCTTACATGCCGCTGCAGTAGATGAACAAGAAGACGAAGATGACACTGTAAACCCTGGCATCATCTCCAAATACGCCATCAAAGATTAATTATTTACAGTAAAGATGGAAGATTCAATTTTATTGGGAGGGAGGGAGGAATGGTAGATATAAATTTGATTGGTGAAACATCCATCATTAGCTGCTGCAATTTCTAAACGAAGTTTTATTGATAACTAAGCAATGCTTCTTTTATTATTACTGATGGTTGTATAAGTCATACTTTGCAAGTTTATACTAAATTATTAGTTATATATCATTTCCACGTTGGATTCAGATTCGATTCTTTTATCTGCGTATCATAGCCTTTAAACCGAGACCATACATGAAGGTTTGTTGAACTTTGTTTTGTAAAAAAATCTTAATTTCAATGATATCAGGATACAGTAGTCTGCAGTTGATCTGTTCTGGAAGGTGCTTTCCACTCAAAACAAAATGTTTATCATTACTTTTGCAGCATATTTATGTATAACTTAATAATTATTTTTAATGCAATGCCATATATTACTTTTGCAACATATTTATGTATAACTTAATAATTATTATTAATGCAATGCCATATATAATTATTCAAAATAAGATATACATCAAATGAAGTTCAATTGTGACATTTTCAAAAAATGCATTTTTATGGTTGTTGAATGTTTTTTGCAACTCATAGGATTATTCCAATGTTAAAGAGACTTTATGCACAATGGATCACTCATAGGATCACTCCAATGTTAAAAGACTTTATTATCCAAGAATTTATGCACAATGGATCACTTATAGGATGATTTCAATGTTAAAAAACTTTATTCACAATGGATAATGGATTATAATGTGCTTTTGTGAATATGAAAAAAAAAAGTGAAAGTTTCATCTTAGGACTAGTCAATCATAACATGTAACATTTATTCAATAAATAGAACATTAAGAAATGGAATACATCTTTGAAGTCTTACAATATCTCATCGCATTTTATTTTATACATTGCAAACCCTAGCACATATCAAAGGCAATCATTTGTTCACTAAGATCATCCCTAATACATAGTATGAATAAAAGCCAATTTCGCTTAGCCAAAATATTCTTAGTTAAATTGTATTCCATTATTTTACATATGAAAATTCAATAACCATAGGCACTATTCATTTGGATTGTATTTTTGTTTCACTATACCTTTACCTTATACCTTTCATTATACCACATCTTTCATTATACCTTTATATCTAATTCTCTTTTCAAATTATAATTATGCTATTCTTATTATGTGGTGAAATTAATTATAATTATGTACTCTTTATTATGCGGTGGGAACTTGTGATATAGTAATTTATGTCTATTTTTTATTTTATTTTTTTCTTTTAAAATATTATTTTAGTATTCTATATAATAAAAAGTTGAAAGTAATTAGATATTGAATAAAATATTTTTGATTTCATTTCTCACAGTACCATAAAATTTATAAAGTCATATAAGAAAATCAAAAGAAAACAAACCCATATTTAGAACATAGTAGTGCCACTGGTCACTCTTAAAGAAGGGAAAAACCACGGCTAATGAGAAAATATCATTGCCTCCAACCAAAATGGTCACTCTTAAAGAAGGGAAACATTTTTCATGATATTCAAGAGGATAAGGTCAATCCAAAACCTACCTAGATTAGTCATATTCACGCGGAGGTATCTAAAGAAAGTATGCATGACAACATATTAAAGCATACTTATTAAAACATTATTAATTAATTGAGCATATACATTAAAAAGAAACTTTCATAAATAAAATAAAATTTATATTATTTATATTATAAAATAGTAATAAAGAAAAAATTATCATCATGGATTACAATTATATAAAAAATTCAAACAAATTTTTATGCTCCACATCTTTATTTTAATTATGATTGAAATTTTCAAAATGCTTTTTCAATGAGAAAAATTTAAAATAGAACTATATACCAATTTGTTGATAACGAAGAATCTCATACTCAAATTATTAGTTTGAATTATGGAGCATTATGAGGTTACAGACCATTAGGTACTTCATTTGATCACTGGTAGTAATGCATTAAGATCTCAAATTCTATGGCAAAAACGAGAGATGTCTCAGAGTTGTCCCATCAGCTTCCAATTCTTCAATGATAAAAGAGGGTCTATATGAATAGGACTCCATGAGAGGCAAAGGGGCTAAGGGATTAAGGAAAGGGGATAAGTCAAGGGAGCTTAAGCTAATGAATAGATTAATACATTTCTAAGTCATAAGTTATGATTTTATCCTAAGTTCCTTAGTAGTGGGAAAGGGACCCCATTGGCGCCTTGCGCCAAAAAAGGGCCATACATACATAAAATTTGGGGCTCAGTGAGTAAGGGATTCATTATTTCCATTCTTTCCATTGCTACAATTGTATATTGAGGGTAACCTAAGGAGACACTAGAATTTTATATTGAGGGTAAGGTAAGGAGCCACTAGAACCCTATATCTTTGTGAATTTTGTGGATTTGGGTGAAAAACACTCCTTGGGTTGCCTTGAGGAAGGATAGAGCCCATAAGGAGGAATTGTTTCTGAGAGGTTTCCCTAGGTGTGAGTTCAGGATGGTACTTAGAGACTCCATGAGAGTAGCTAGAGTTCCTAGAGCCATAGTTTTGAGGATTCCCACCTAGCTTGTGTTTCCCTTGGAAGGGAAGTGGGATAACTTGAGGGATTGTAGAGTATAGAGGGGGTACACTTGGATTGTGCATACTAATGAGGACAATAGTTGTGTTGGAATTACCATTTGATTTTGGTGCCTTGGCCTAGATATTGTTTGTGCTAAATATTATATCTAATTGGCTTAGGTAGACTTTTCCCAGGTGGAGTACAGCCCTAGCTCAAGGTTGACCTTCTATAGTGAGAGAACTAGAACAACAATGTCTATGGCTAGTGTGAATATCTAAGGTCTGTAACTAGTTGGTATGCTTTTATATGATGTGTATAATGTGTTTTTATGTGCTTAATCCTGTTAATTTTTGAAAGTTATCAATTATGTATGTATATGTTAGTATGCATGGTATTGCATGTTGTTGTGCTTGCATATTGTTTCATATGCAAGGTGTTTCAATATTTAGTATCAGATTGTGCAATTAATGGAGAAGATGACCTAGGTTGAAAAGAAATCTTAAAAATTTAGTATTTATAGAGTTTGAAGTTGTGTGGCATATGCCCAGAAGTGAATCTAGGGTATATTACAAACATGTATCAAATATTTCCATTGCCCCTCATGAAAACCAAAAGAATAACAACTTAGGTTGGAATGAGTTATTTTCACATTTTGACAGAACTGCAATCATCTAAAGCCAAAGATGCATAAAATAGATGATTCACTGAGGACTATTTTTCCCTCACAACAGAATACACCATACATTTCAAGCCACATTGGTTCCATATAAGATTAAAAATAGAGGTTTAGTAAGAAAAATATAAGATCATCACATACACATATACCCATATAAACATGAGCAAAACTTTGCATATCCACAAAAAAAAAAAGAAAAAAAAGAAAAAAAAAAGAAGAAGCTTTTACCATAGCTTCACTAAGCCAAATTAACTATTGAAGATATGTCTTCATAATTTCTCACAAACAAAAATACAATCCAAATGAATAGTGCCTATGGTTATTGAATTTTCATATGTAAAATAATGGAATACAATTTAACTAAGAATATTTTGGCTAAGCGAAATTGGCTTTTATTCATACTATGTATTAGGGATGATCTTAGTGAACAAATGATTGCCTTTGATATGTGCTAGGGTTTGCAATGGATAAAATAAAATGCGATGAGATATTGTAAGACTTCAAAGATGTATTCCATTTCTTAATGTTCTATTTATTGAATAAATGTTACATGTTATGATTGACTAGTCCTAAGATGAAACTTTCACTTTTTTTTTTCATATGCACAAAAGCACATTATAATCCATTATCCATTGTGAATAAAGTTTTTTAACATTGAAATCATCCTATAAGTGATCCATTGTACATAAATTCTTGGATAATAAAGTCTTTTAACATTGGAGTGATCCTATGAGTGATCCATTGTGCAATAAGTCTCTTTAACATTGGAATGATCCTATGAGTTGCAAAAAACATTCAACAACCATAAAAATGCATTTTTTGAAAATGTCACAATTGAACTTTATTTGATATATATCTTATTTTGAATAATTATATATGGCATTGCATTAATAATAATTATTAAGTTATACATAAATATGCTGCAAAAGTAATATATGGCATTGCATTAAAAATAATTATTAAGTTAAATATAAATATGTTGCAAAAGTAATGATAAACATTTTGTTTTAATTGAGTGGAAAGCACCTTCAGAACAGATCAACTGCAGACTAATGTATCCTGATATCATTGAAATTAAGATTTTTTTACAAAACAAAGTTCAACAAACCTTCATGTATGGTCTCGGCTTAAAGGCTATGATACGCAGATAAAAGAATCGAATCCGAATCCAACGCGGAAATGATATATAACTAATAATTTAGTATAAACTTGCAAAGTATGACTTATACAACCATCAGTAATAATAAAAGAAGCATTGCTTAGTTATCAATAAAACTTCGTTTAGAAATTGCAGCAGCTAATGATGGATGTTTCACCAATCAAATTTATATCTAGCATTCCTCCCTCCCTCCCAATCAAATCGAATCTTCCATCTTTACTGTAAATAATTGATCTTTGATGGCATATTTGGAGATGATGCCAGGGTTTACAGTGTCATCTTCATCTTCTTGTTCATCTACTGCAGCGGCATGTAAGAAACCTCGCCTCAATGGTCTTGGATTTGATATCAGTGGCGAATCCAACTCCATCACCATGGGACGAGAAGCTGGATCCAATGGAACCCGACCCTCTCTCTTATTTGATTTAAATACAGTGAGTTTGAGCGATTGATTGGTTCTTCACAACAACATGGTTATGACTGGTAATGGCAGTGTAAATCTATTCGGCTAGCAGAACAATTATCCGGCATGTGTGGCGCAGGAGACTTTTTCGTTTTTTCTTTTATTTTTGGTTGGAGAACAGGCTCTACGCCGACACTCTGTATTATAGCCCGTGCCACTGTTGCCTCCTACATGGCGGTACTTCACCTCCTCAGCCTGATCTACAGTGTCACATGACCTTCTGTTGCTTAATGGTTGCTCTGTGTGCACCCTGTTGTTGTAAAGGCGCGTGTATCTTCCCATTAATGGCAGCTGCTGCAATGGCGGTCTGTGAAAAATGGAGAGGGTCAAGGTCAATATAACAGCACACAAACACCACCGAGGTTGCCCTCTGCCTGTCCAGCCATTCCAGTAGATCGGAGACCTCGCTGTCGTCGGCAATGGATTTCACGGCGGCCATTAGAGGGCCGACGGAGAGCACGGGGACTCCAATGGCATTCTGGAGATGAAGAATATACTCATCTTCGCACTCCACTCTCTTGAAACACTGCAAAACTAAAACTTAATTGAAATTCAAATCGCGCCCAATTACAAATTCAAAATGGATGATGCATGGATGTCGCTGATGGTATGAGATGGACGCATCATGCTCGGCCAGGAGGAGTGGCGCGGAGGAGCGAGTGGCGGAGGCAGGGGTCCACGATTCGTGAGTTGCCGGAAAGCTGCGGGAGTCACCGGCAAGAACTGTCTCGGAGCTGTCCCATCAGCTTGCAATTCGTCGAACGAAAGACACTTCCATATAAAATTTGAAAGCCAAAATTCAAAACTGTATATCTGAAGGTCAATAGTATTCATCAGAATCAACAACATTTATCAAGCAAAATAAGAATCCGCAGTAAAATGGAGATATCTCTTTATTTGAGATTATAATCTCAGCAGCAGACATGTGATTTAAAAAATAAAGAGAGAGAACAAGAATGACAGCACATCTCCATGGCCATAACAGATAGTACGAAATAACTCCCAAGACAAAATCAAATGAAAATCTCTCTCAAGAAACTCATGGCATACCTCATGGCATGCATGTACCAACTGAATCTAATAAAAAACTACTAAGCACAATTACGATCCGTGCTTATTCAAAATACATTGCATTGTGTTGAGAATGCAGCAAGATGATGGAGCTTAGTGAAATGAAGTCGCCTTCACTAAGTGGGCCCGCAGGCAAATTCTGGCACAAAATCTATTTTTAGACTATGTCTATTTTTAGACATACGGAGCATGATTCAGAGATTCCAGTTGGAGATTCTTGAAGCATGTGACATGTTGGTAAAAATAGATGAGACTCATATTTTTAGGTCCCAGGCTATTTTTAGACTGCCTCTCCTAAAAATATGGAAGTCAAATATTGTTTACCCTTAATAATATTTAGACTCTAAACGGCGGTTACTCTCTTGGAGGACTTCGGTTAGAATAGAAGTAGATCATGCAATAAACAGAGGAATCACGTGGTTCCTAGGGTTTGATGGCATCTTGTGGATTTGACTTCGGTTAGATTAATTAATGAGAAGTTTTGGAAAGGTTAATGAGATAGATGAGTGAGGTTGTGTTACCTGTTTATTTTAGTTGAACTAGTTGAGATTAGTTAACTAGCTAATCAACTAGATATGAGTGGAGTGAATTAAATATTATTTAATTCATTAATTAGTAACTCATTATTCAACTCAAGAACACATCAGTTCACTACAGTGCATGATCAGTTCAGTGGAGACCAGTGAAAGAGGTAGTTGAAAGGGTGAGTTCAGCTATCAGTTGGAGGATCAGTTTTGCATGGGATTTGCATTACACTTGGAGGAATTGTCCATGACAATTGCGCAGTCAAGCCAAGGGGATTCGAACCTTGGATCTCTATATAGACAGGGCTGGATTGCGCAATAGAGACAAGGCAATTGGCGGGGAGTTTTGAACCAGTAACCTGTTCAAAACTGAGCTAGATTGTGTGTGACTTTATGAGAAAGTACTGAGTACTTGTGAGGAGTATTGTACTTGTTTTGTTACATGATTTCTCCATTATAATATACACAATAGCTGCGGGGTTTTCAGCTATAGGCTTTCCCCATACATACTGAGTTAATGTGTGATTGATTGATGTGCGATTGCTTCTATATTTTCCATATGTGACAATTAATTGTAGATGATATTATGTGTTATGCATGCAATTCGAAATTGATGTGTAATCGGGTTAATCTCCATTGAATAAGTGATTTATTCAGCTAATTTCTACTACATGGTATCAAAGATAAGATTAATTGGATTGATCTATTACGTGATTGCAATATTATTTCTGACAAATAGTCAGATAATGGCCATGGATCTCTCCGATTCATCTTTCTTCTAAAGTGAAAGGTCTCGTAAATGCCTTTGCAACTCAATCTCTGACGGGAAATAATTTTTTGTCAAGTGTAGATCGGAAGCGATAGAGCTTGGATTTTGGAATTCGAATTTTGCAGCAGCTTTGTTTTCTTGGTGCCGGTGTTGAAAATGTCTTTCAACGGTTTGCGACTCGAATATGCTCTTGAAGGCAGTTCGAATTATGTTGCATGGAAGGATCGCATGGAGGCAGTATTAGAAGATAATGGACTGAAGGAGTTCGTGGATATGGATGTCCAAAAGCCCACCGATCCTGCTGAAGTCGAAGCATGGCAAAAGAAGATGGCGAAATGTCGAAGGATCCTGTTGGAGGGCGTCAAGGATCATATTGTATCCAGCCTGCATGGAAAGGCTACTCCATATTTAATGTGGAAAGCCTTGACGGATCTATTCCAGAGTAAGAGCGACCAAAGGAAGCTGGCGCTCAAAGATAAGCTCAGGAACATCAAGATGGAGAAGGGCCACAATATCGCCAAATACCTCACGAAGTTCACTCAATGAAGAGATGAGCCGGGAAGTGTGGGGGTTACTGTCGAAGACGAGGACATGGTCGACCTGGCTCTCCTTGGTCTTCCGAAGGCTTGGCACTCATATCAAGATAGTGTCAATGGTCGGGAGAAGCTGCCGGGATGGGAGCGCCTTTGGGCGGATCTCATGCAGGAGGAGATAAGGAGGACTACTTGGGATGGATCTTCATCAAAGGGAGCTGATGAAGAAAATTGCGCTTTGGTTGCCAAAGCAAAGAAGGGGAAGGGTAAGAAAACCTCTCATTCTGGTGCAAAGGGCAAGAAGCAGGATATGGCGAAAGTGAAGTGTTTTCACTGCCATGATCACGGACATTATGCTACCAATTGTCCAAAGAAGAAGAACAACAAGCAAGCGGGAAGATCTGCAGATGGAGAAGCTTTGGCTTCACAGTTCGAGCTTGACTTTTCACTGATTGCATGCTTGGTTTCAAGTGTGATGGGATCGGTGTGGTTCTTGGACAGCGGTGCGTCATTTCATATGACGGGAGATCGGGAGTTGTTCTTAGATCTGGAGGACAAGGATTTGGGTATGCACATCGAGATGGGCGATGACGGTAGATACAGTGCGACTGGTATCGGTACCATATCCTTTCAGAGGGAGTCTGGTAAACCCTTTGTACTAAAGGATGTCATGCATGTACCTGGATTGAAGAAGAACTTGATCTCTGTGGCGATGTTGGAGGATAAGGAGTATGATGTGGTCTTCAGCGAAGGAAAAGCCTTCCTGCGCAGTAAGACTACTGGAGAGACCCGGAAGATAGGGGTTCGAACCAAGAACCTTTATCAGTTGCAGGTAGATGGCTGCGCAGCTATGGCATGCAAGGCGGGAGAAGTGGTGAGCCGGGATGATGAGGGCGAACTGTGGCACAGGAGATTGTGCCACCTTCACCATGGAGCTTTGAAGATTCTGCAGCAGATTTCTACTGGGCTTCCTAAGGGCACTCTTGCACAGTCAGATCAGTGCAAGGGGTGTACTTTAGGGAAGTATGTGAAAGCCACCTTTCACGAGAAGGATAGTCGCGCCACGACGATCCTTGAGAGAGTTCACACAGACGTGTGTGGTCCTTTCTCAGTTGCTTCGACAGCAAAGCACAAGTATTATGTGATCTTTGTTGATGATTTCTCTCGAAAGTGCCGGATCTTCTTCATGCAGAAGAAGAGCGATACATTCGCGAAGTTCTGTGAGTTTAAAGCACTGGTCGAGAAGGAGTCGGGGAAGAAGGTGATTGCTCTAAGGAGTGATAACGGTGGTGAATTCATCTCGGCTGAATTCAAGGAGTTCTGCAGCGCAGAAGGGATTCGGAGAGAGCTCATCGCACCCCATACCCCACAGCAGAACGGGGTGGCTGAGCGGAAGAACAGAACGATCGTGGGTGCTGCACGGGTGATGTTGCATGATCAGGGCCTACCCCTTCACTTGTGGGCTGAGGCATGCAATACAGCAATGTATGTGCAGAACCGTTGTCCTCACAAGGTTCTTGGCATGAGTACACCAGAGGAGGCTTATTCTGGCAAGAGGCCTGATATTTCCCATTTGCGGATTTTCGGATCTCCTGTCTACATGCATGTGACGAAGGATGCGAGAAGGAAGCTGGATCCAACTGCCGAGGTTGGAATATTTGTGGGGTACACTGATACACCTCATAACTATCGGGTGTATGTGCCAGACAGTCGCAAGACTGTTGTGCGACGGGATATAAAATTTCAGGAGGAGAAAGCCATGCAGTGTTCGCTTGAGAGGGAGCTACACTTGCATGCAGATGAGGAGCTGTTAGTTCCTAAGGAGGAGCTTCCTGATGTGGATCAACCACAAGAGGAGGTTCAGGAGGTGGAAGAAACCACCCAGGCAGCGCCAACCATCAGAGGGCGCATGCGCACTACAGAAGCTGAGCGACTGGCTCGGGATGCAGAGAAGGTTGTAGGACCACCTACAGCACAGCGCAGACAGAGACAGTCACCGGATCGGTACACCGGATACATGGCTCTTATGAGTCAATGTGTTGTGACAGAGCCATCCTCTTTTGAGGAAGCTGTGGAGGAACCCGCATGGGTTGATGCCATGATCGAAGAATATGATTCGATCATCAGGAACAGTGCATGGGAGATTGTCCCAAGACCGGTTGGGAAATCAGTTGTAGGTTCGCGATGGATCTACAAGGTGAAGCAGGCGGCTGACGGGAGTGTTGAGAAGTACAAGGCGAGATTTGTCGCCCGTGGCTTCTCACAGATCGAGGGGATTGACTATGAGGAGACTTTTGCACCTGTCGCAAGGTACTCTTCCATACGAACGATCCTTGCTCTCTCAGCGCAGATGGGGTGGCACATTCATCAGATGGATGTGAAGACTGCGTTCCTCAATGGAGTTATTGAGGAGGAGGTGTACATAGAGCAGCCTGAAGGTTTTGAGATCTTCAGCAGGGAGTCGCATGTGTGCCGACTCAAGAGAGCACTGTACGGGCTGAAGCAAGCACCTCGTGCTTGGTACACTCGGATAGACAGCTACTTCACCGGGCTTGGATTCTCCAAGAGTGAGGCGGATCCAAACCTGTACCAGATTGTGGTGGAGGGGAAGCCGTTGATCATCGTACTGTATGTAGATGATCTGATTTTGACTGGCGATGAGCAGTTGATACTTTCATGCAAGGAGGATCTTGCACGAGAGTTTGAGATGAAGGACTTGGGCATCCTTCATTATTTCCCGGGATTGGAGATTTGGCAGCGCAGCAGAGGACTGTTTGTTTCTCAGGGCAAGTATGCCCGGGAGATTCTGGAGAGGTTCAACATGCAAGGCTGCAAGCCTTTTGACACTCCTCTTCCTGGTGGCTGGAGGAAGGAGGATGCTACTTCAGCGGAGGTAGTGGATGCCACTGTCTATCGACAGTTGGTGGGGTCGCTTATGTATCTGGTCAATACACGACCCGATATATGCTATGCAGTTAAACAGCTTTTGCAAGCTATGGTTAAGCCTACCAAGCTCTTTTGGAAGGCGAGGAAGCATGTATTGCGCTATATCAGAGGCACATCGGGATATGGTCTATGGTACAGACAGGAGGATGGAGCGAAGCTTTCTGGCTTCACTGATGCAGATTGGGCAGGGAGTCCAACGGACCGGAAGAGCACTTCTGGAGGAGTTTTCAGCATTGGGTCGACAGCAGTTTCCTGGTACAGCAGGAAGCAGAGATCCGTGGCACTCAGTTCAGCAGAGGCCGAGTACATGGCAGCAAGTTTGGCTGCATGCGAGGATATTTGGATGAGGAAGATCCTCGCAGGTTTGTTCAGGTTGCATTTGGAGCCTACAGTGATCTACTGTGATAACCAGAGCTGCATCAAGCTCTCGGCTAATCCAGATTTTCATGATAGGTCCAAACATATCGACATCAGGTACCATCACATCAGAGATTGTGTTCAGCGGAGGATCATGATGCTTTCATATCGCTCACCGGGAGCAAGTTCGAATTCCACAGAGGCAGGATAGGGGTTGCAGATAATCCATATCTTGCTGAGAGGGAGTGTTGAAAATGCAGCAAGATGATGGAGCTTAGTGAAATGAAGTCGCCTTCACTAAGTGGGCCCGCAGGCAAATTCTGGCGCAAAAATCTATTTTTAGACTATGTCTATTTTTAGACATACGGAGCATGGTTCGGGGATTCCAGTTTGAGATTCTTGGAGTATGCGACATGTTGGTAAAAATAGATGAGACTCATATTTTAGGTCAAAAGAGGTCGAAGTCTATTTTTAGACTACCTCTCCTAAAAATATGGAAGTCAAATATTATTTACCCTTAATAATATTTGGACTCTAAACAGCAGTTTACTCTCTTGGAGCACTTCAGTTCGAGCTACAGAAGTGGCTCATGAAACTGACAGAGGAATCACGTGGTTCCTAGGGTTTGATGGCATCTTGCATGGTTGACTTCAGTTGGACTTCAGTGGCAGAAGTTTTGGAGGAGTTAATGAGATAGATAGTGGAGTTGTGTTCTGTTTATTTTAGTTGAACTAGTTGAGATTAGTTAACTAGCTAATCAACTAGATATGAGTGGAGTGAATTAAATATTATTTAATTCATTAATTTGTAACTCATTATTCAACTCAAGAACACATCAGTTCACTACAGTGCATGATCAGTTCAGTGGAGACCACTGGAAGAGGTAGATGAAAGGGTGAGTTCAGCTATCAGTTGGAGGATCAGTTGTGCATGGGATTTGCACCACACTTGGAGGATTTGTCCATGATGATTGCACAGTGAATCCAAGGAGATTCGAACCTTGGATCTCTACATAAATAGGGTTGGATTGCGCAATAGAGACAAGGCAATTGGCGGGGATTTTTGAACCAGTAACCTGTTCAAAACTGAGCTAGATTGTGTGTAACTTTATGAGAAAGTACTGAGTACTTGCGAGGAGTATTGTACTTGTTTTGTTACATGATTTCTCCATTATAATATACAAATATAGCTACGGGTTTTTCAGCTATAGGCTTTCCCCATACATACTGAGTTAATGTGTGATTGATTGATGTGCGATTGCTTCTATATTTTCCGCATGTGACAATTAATTGTAGATGAGATTATGTGTTATGCATGCAATTCGAAATTGATGTGTAATCGGGTTAATCTCCATTGAATAAGTGATTTATTCAGCTAATTTCTACACATTGTGTCTATAGCTTCTGCACAACTGGGATAGTAAACAAAATTCTTCCAACTTCATCTAAGAGAAGTGTAGAGTTCAGTAACCAGTTCACTAACAAGAGTGTGCGAAACATAGCAACTGGAACTGGAAATATTAGCTGCTTTACCAGACCAATATCATTATATAAAATTGAATTCACAAAGTCCTCTGCATATTACTTAAATTAGAATGATCCTAAAATGGCGAAAAGTTATACCGAAGTTTATAACTGACCTTAAAATTGAGAAGAACCGCCTTCAGATTAAAGCTGCAACAATAGGCTTCAGACTAGTTGCTAAATTCTCAAAGCTTCGTGCTAGCTGCACTTCATCAAGACTATGTTGGAAAGAGCCAATACCAATTCGTGTCATTTTCTCCAAAATAGCGACTGTAGGATCTGTTGGAGGATCTGTTTCAAACATGATTATGTTAAAATATGACAACATATATAAGTAATTTTGGGCAAATTTACTTATTACCTGTTAGTTGGTTGTATAACTAAATGAAGTTAGAATAACGAAATAGTCCAGGTTAAATTAGATGGCCCGAGATGTTTGTAAAAATGTGGAGAATCATTTGATTAATAAACTTCCAATCCCTTGCGTTTGCGTGGTTATTGAAGTCCGGAAGCCATAATTTAACCAGTTTACTGGTCAATTGGAGAAATTGAATCAAGCATGCCGCTGGCTGAGAGAAGATAAGCCGTTGTCCATTGTTATTGTCGGATGGCTGAGAGAAGATAAGCCTCTGTAGAGGGAGACTGGAGAAACCTGCACGCTGGAGAAAAGAAGCCACGACCCCGAGGCTAAGGAAGACGATTTTTTTTTTCTGCCGGAGCTAAACCCTGCATCCGCTAGAAAGGTAAAAGTAGCAGTATTGCCCTGGCTGTAGCTGTCCGTCGTTTGAACGCTGGTTGTCGAGGGAGAAGTTATGCACCAAGCTGCTGTATATGTCCACCGTTTGAAGGCTAGTTTTTGAGTGAGAATGTTGGAATTTATGAGTATTCCAGAACACACAGAGGAATAAAAATTCTCCAACTTAAAAATTTCTTCTATGTTTTCTTCAAAAAAAAATGCACACAATGTGGTTTACAAAATTTGCTCTCTGTTTTTAAATACAGAGTTTCACACTTTGTCTCTCTAAGGAAAAATACTTAACACCGTTTTTGTGTTAGCCTTTGGCTTTTTACAATGCACAGTCAATCGATATTAAAAAAATGTACAACAGCTTTTTATGCCATCGATTTTTTTATATATATGACATATTAAAAACAATTAAATCAAACTATTTAACTAATATATATATATATATATATATATATATATATATATATATATATTATAAATTTTATGTTTATAATATATATGTATATTCAATGTATACATATGTTAAAAGTCAAAATGACTTTGTAATAAAACTTACTGCAGTAAAAAAATAAATTAAGTTCTTTACAAAAGAACCTTTGCCGCAACAAAAATTGTTAAAACTTTTAACCAAAATTTGAAACCTTTGCGAATTTCAAAAACTAGGAATTAAATCCCATTGCAAAGAAAATTCGCGTACCAAATGCCCCATACGTCAGCAAGCCCTTTTTGAGCGCGATAGGCCTGTGATTGGCTGGTTGCTGGGGCCCCCTAATTTCAAATAAAAATTGAATTCGATTTCATGGATTTTTCGCGTACCAAATGGGATTCATGACGTAAGCCTCATTTCTACAGGATAAAATCTGATTGGTTGTTGCCTTGACTTGGCCCATTTAAAAAAAATTTAACGCGCGGTAAAAAAAACTTTGGTGGGTGAGGTAATGGGATTCATGACGTAAGCCTCATTTCTACAGGATAAAATATGATTGGTTGTTGCCTTGACTTGGCCCATTTAAAAAAAAATTAACGCGCGGTAAAAAAAACTTTGATGGGTGAGGTATTAAAGCTTGTTGCTGCTGTGTTTAAGTGCAGGGATGGTGCAACTCACTTGCAGGTGATGCCTCGAGTTCAATCACAATTCTATACAGAGGTGTGGCTACGACCATTTAACTTAAATTTTCTTGCATCTGTCCATTCATCCTCTTGTGCGTTGATGTAGTTGAATTTAAAAAATTCAACACTTCCCCTTAAATTCAACTGTTGGGTTTTCTTCCATACCCAAACATTTCTTCAGATAATTAAAACTCTTTTGCCCTAATGGTTTTGTCAAAATATCTGCAAACTTCTCTTCTATTCTGCAATGTTTCAGAACAATTTCTCCATTGTTCACTAGCTCCCTAATGTAGTGAAACTTGGCATCAATGTGTTTCGTTCTCTTATGAAACACAAAATTCTTTGACAATGCTATAGTTGAGCTATTGCCACAATATATCACTGTGCCTTTTACCTGTTCTTGACACAAACTTCTCAACATTCTTTCCATCCAAACTGCTTGACATACTGCTGTTGTAGCACAAACTGCTTGACATGCTGCTGTTGTAGCTGCCACATACTCTGCCTCTGCTGTAGACAATGCCACAATTGGCTATTTTTTAAAAGCCCATGAAATTGCTCCTGAACCCATGTGAAAAACATAACCAAATGTACCTTTCCGGTCATCTATACTTCCAGCCCAATCACTGTCAGTATATCCAATCAATTTAGAATTTTCTGAAGTGGTATATAGAATTCCATACCTTTTAGTTCCTTTCACATACCTCATAATTCTTTTTGATGCTTTCCAATGTGTCTCCTTTGGCTCTTTCATAAATCTGGAAATTAAACTCACAACATGCATAATATCCGGCCTAGTTGCAGTCAAATACATGAGGCTGCCAACTATGCTCTTGTACAAACTTGGATCAAAATTCTTGTTGTTGTCTTCTCTGTTAAGTTTCAATCCCATCACTGTAGGGGTAATTGCTGCCTTGCAATCCTGCATATTACATTTTTCCAAAATTTTATTTACATATTTGGCTTGAGAGATAAAAATTTATTTTCGTTTTGCTCTACTTTTATTCCTAAGAAGTATTTCAGCAATCACATATCAGTCATCTCAAATTCATCCTTCATAACTGATTTAAAATTCTCAATGAGGTAAGCATCATTACCTGTAAAGATCACATCATTAACATATAAAAAAACAATCAACATCTTATCATCTTTCTCCTTGATGTATAATGTGGGTTCTCCTTCACATTTCTCAAACCCATTTTCCAGCAGATAGGCATCTATCATACTGTACCATGCTTTTGGTGCTTGTTTCAGCCCATAAAGAGCTTTCTTCAATCTGAAAACTTTGTGCTCTTGGCCTTCTTTATCATAGCCCAGAGGTTGTTCAACATAAACCTCTTCCATCAATACTCTATTTAGGAATGCTGATTTCACATCCATTTAGTAAAGCTTCCACTTGTGTTGTGCTGCTATGGACAACACTGCTCTCACTGTTTCCATTCTTGCAACTGGTGCAAAAGTTTCCTCATAGTATCTTCCATGTTGTTGCTTGTAGCCTTTGACAACAAGTCTGACCTTGTGCCTTTCAATCTTACCTTCAACATTGCTTTTGGCTTTATAAACCCATTTCACTCCAATGACTGTTGAGAATACAGCAAGATGATGGAGCTTAGTGAAATGAAGTCGCCTTCACTAAGTGGGCCCGCAGGCAAATTCTGGCGCAAAATCTATTTTTAGACTATGTCTATTTTTAGACATACGGAGCATGATTCAGAGATTCCAGTTGGAGATTCTTGAAGCATGCGACATGTTGGTAAAAATAGATGAGACTCATATTTTTAGGTCCCAGGCTATTTTTAGACTGCCTCTCCTAAAAATATGGAAGTCAAATATTATTTACCCTTAATAATATTTTGACTATAAACAGCAGTTTACTCTCTTGGAGCACTTCAGTTGGAGTCATGGAGGTGGCTCATGCAATTGACAGAGGAATCACGTGGTTCCTAGGGTTTGATGGCATCTTTCATGGTTGACTTCAGTTGGACTTCAGTGGCAGAAGTTTTGGAGGAGTTAATGAGATAGATAGTGGAGTTGTGTTCTGTTTATTTTAGTTGAACTAGTTGAGATTAGTTTAACTAGCTAATCAATTAGTTATGAGTGGAGTAAATTAAATATTATTTAATTCATTAATTAGTAACTCATTATTCAACTCAAGAACACATCAGTTCACTACAGTGCATGATCAGTTCAGTGGAGACCATTGAAAGAGGTAGATGAAAGGGTGGAGTTAGCTATCAGTGGCGACATCAGTTGTGCATGAGATTTGCACCACACTTGGAGGAATTGTACATGACAATTGCGCAGTCAAGCCAAGGAGATTCGAACCTTGGATCTCTATATAGACAGGCCTGGATTGCGCAATAGAGGCAAGGCAATTGGCGGTGAGTTTTGAACCAGTAACCTGTTCAAAACTGAGCTAGATTGTGTGTGACTTTATGAGAAAGTACTGAGTACTTGTGAGGAGTATTGTACTTGTTTTGTTACATGATTTCTCCATTATAATATACACAATAGCTACGAGGTTTTCAGCTATAGGCTTTCCCCATACATACTGAGTTAATGTGTGATTGATTTGATGTGAGATTGCTTCTATTATTTCCGCATGTGACAATTAATTGTAGATGAGATTATGTGTTATGCATGCAATTCGAAATTGATGTGTAATCGGGTTAATCTCCATTGAATAAGTGATTTATTCAACTAATTTCTACATGGTATCAGAGCAAGATTAATTGTCGAGATCTATTACGGTGATTGCAAACTTATTTCCTCGGACAGAGTCTGCATACGGGCCAGGAAGCCTCCGGATTCATCTTTCTTCGGAAAGTGAAAGGTCTGTTAAAAGCCCCTTGCAGTCAATCTCTGATTTGGAAATAATTTGTTTTCAACTGTAGATCGGAAGCGATAGAGCTTGGATTTTGGAATTCGAAATTTTGCAGCAGATTTGTTTTCTTGGTGCGAGTGTTGAAAATGTCTTTCAACGGTTTGCGACTCGAATATGCTCTTGAAGGCAATTCGAATTATGTTGCATGGAAGGATCGCATGGAAGCAGTATTAGAAGATAATGGTCTGAAGGAGTTCGTAGATACGGATGTCCAAAAGCCCACTGATCCTGCTGAAGTCAAAGTATGGCAAAAGAAGATGGCGAAATGTCGAAGGATCCTGTTGGAGGGCGTCAAGGATCATATTGTATCCAGCCTGCATGGAAAGGCTACTCCATTTCTAATGTGGAAAGCCTTGACGGATCTATTCCAGAGTAAGAGTGACCAAAGGAAGCTGGCGCTCAAAGATAAGCTCAGGAACATCAAGATGGAGAAGGGCGACAGTATCGCCAAATACCTCACGAAGTTCACTCATTGTAGAGATGAGCTGGGAAGTGTGGGGGTGACTGTCGATGAAGAGGACATGGTCGACCTGGCTCTCCTTGGTGTTCCGAAGGCTTGGCACTCATACCAAGATAGTGTCAATGGTCGGGAGAAGCTGCCGGGATGGGAGCGCCTTTGGGCGGATCTCATGCAGGAAGAGATAAGGAGGACTACTCGAGATGGATCTTCATCAAAGGGAGCTGATGAAGAAAACTGCGCTTTGGTGTCCAAAGCAAAGAAAGGGAAGGGTAAGAAACCTTCCAATTCCGGTGCAAAGGGAAAGAAGCAGGATATGGCGAAAGTGAAGTGTTTTCACTGCCATGATCACGGACATTATGCTACCAATTGTCCAAAGAAGAAGAAGAACAAGCAAGCGGGAAGATCTGCAGATGGAGAAGCATTGGCTTCACAGTTCGAGCTTGACTTTTCACTGATCGCATGCTTGGTTTCAAGTGTGATGGGATCGGTGTGGTTCTTAGACAGCGGTGCGTCATTTTATATGACGGGAGATCGGGAGTTGTTCTAAGATCTGGAGGACAAAGATTTGGGTGTGCACATCGAGATGGGCGATGATGGTAGATACAGTGCGACTGGTATCGGTACCGTATCCTTTCAGAGGGAGTCTGGTAAACCCTTTGTGCTAAAGGATGTCATGCATGTACCCGGATTGAAGAAGAACCTGATTTCAATAGCGATGTTGGAGGATAAGGGTTATGATGTGGTCTTCAGCGAAGGAAAAGCCTTCCTGCGCAGTAAGACTACTGGAGAGACCCGGAAGATAGGGGTTCGGACTCAGAACCTTTATCAGTTGCAGGTAGATGACTGCGCAGCTATGGCATGCAAGGCGGGAGAAGTGGTGAGCCGGGATGATGAGGGCGAACTATGGCACAGGAGATTGGGCCATCTTCACCATGGAGCTTTGAAGATTATGCAGCAGATTTCTACTGGACTTCCTAAGGGCACTCTTGCGCAGTCAGATCAGTGCAAGGGGTGTACTTTAGGGAAGTATGTGAAAGCCACCTTTCACGAGAAGGATAGTCGCGCCACGACGATCCTTGAGAGAGTTCACACAGACGTGTGTGGTCCTTTCTCAGTTGCTTCGACAGCAAAGCACAGGTATTATGTGTTCTTTGTTGATGATTTCTCTCGAAAGTGCTGGATCTTCTTCATGCAGAAGAAGAGCGATACATTCGCGAAGTTCTGTGAGTTTAAAGCACTGGTCGAGAAGGAGTCGGGGAAGAAGGTGATTGCTCTAAGGAGTGATAACGGTGGTGAATTCATCTCGGCTGAATTCGAGGAGTTCTGCAGCGCAGAAGGGATTCGGAGAGAGCTCATCGCACCCCATAACCCACAGCAGAACGGGGTGGCTGAGCGGAAGAACAGAACGATCGTGGGTGCTGCACGGGCGATGTTGCATGATCGGGGCCTACCCCTTCACTTGTGGGCTGAGGCATGCAATACAGCAGTGTATGTGCAGAACCGTTGTCCTCACAAGGTTCTTGGCATGAGTACACCGGAGGAGGCTTATTCTGGCAAGAGGCCTGATATTTCCCATTTGCGGATTTTTGGTTCTCCTGTCTACATGCATGTGACGAAGGATGCGAGAAGGAAGCTGGATCCAGCTGCTGAGGTTGGAATATTTGTGGGGTACACTGATACACCTCACAACTACCGGGTGTATTTTTCAGACAGTCGCAAGACTGTTGTGCGACGGGATATAAAATTTTAGGAGGAGAAAGCCATGCAGTGTTCGCTTGAGAGGGAGCTACACTTGCATGCAGATGAGGAGCTGTTAGTTCCTAAGGAGGAGCTTCCGGATGTGGATCAGCCATAAGAGGAGGTTCAGGAGGTGGAAGAAACCACCCAGGCAGCGCCAACCATCAGAGGGCGCATGCGCACTACAGAAGCTGAGCGACTGGCTCGGGATGCAGAGAAGGTTGTAGGACCACCTACGGCACAGCGCAGACAGAGACAGTCACCGGATCGGTACACTGGATACATGGCTCTTATGAGTCAATGTGTTGTGACAGAGCCATCCTCTTTTGAGGAAGCTGTGGAGGAACCCGCATGGGTTGATGCCATGATCGAAGAATATGATTCGATCATCAGGAACAGTGCATGGGAGATTGTCCCGAGACCGGTTGGGAAATCAGTTGTAGGTTCGCGATGGATCTACAAAGTGAAGCAGGCGGCTGACGGGAGTGTGGAGAAGTACAAGGCGAGATTTGTCGCCCGTGGCTTCTCACAGATCGAGGGGATTGACTATGAGGAGACTTTTGCACCTGTCGCGAGGTACTCTTCCATACGGACGATCCTTGCTCTCTCAGCGCAGATGGGGTGGCACATTCATCAGATGGATGTGAAGACTGCGTTCCTCAATGGAGTTATTGAGGAGGAGGTTTACATAGAGCAGCCTGAAGGTTTCGAGATCTTCAGCAGTGAGTCGCATGTGTGCCGACTCAAGAGAGCACTGTACGGGCTGAAGCAAGCACCTCGTGCTTGGTACACTCGGATAGACGGCTACTTCACCGGGCTTGGATTCTCCAAGAGTGAGGCGGATCCAAACCTGTACCAGATTGTGGTGGAGGGGAAGCTGTTGATCATCGTACTGTATGTAGATGATCTGATTTTGACTGGCGATGAGCAGTTGATACTTTCATGCAAGAAGGATCTTGCACGAGAGTTTGAGATGAAGGAACTGGGCATCCTTCATTATTTCCTGGGATTGGAGATTTGGCAGCGCAGTGGAGGACTGTTTGTTTCTCAGGGCAAGTATGCCCGGGAGATTCTGGAGAGGTTCAACATGCAAGGCTGCAAGCCTGTTGATACCCTCTTCCTGGAGGTTGGAGGAAGGGAGATGCTACTTCGGAGGAGGTAGTGGATGCCACTGTCTATCGACAGTTGGTGGGGTCGTTGATGTATCTGGTCAATACTCGACCCGATATATGCTATGCAGTTAACCAGCTTTCGCAAGCTATGGTTAAGCCTGCCAAGCTCTTTTGGAAGGCGGGCAAGCATGTATTGCGCTATATCAGAGGCACATCGGGATATGGTCTATGGTACAGACAGGAGGATGGAGTGAAGCTTTCTGGTTTCACTGATGCAGATTGGGCAGGGAGCCCAACAGACCGGAAGAGCACTTCAGGAGGAGTTTTCAGCATTGGGTCGACAGCAGTTCTGATGCAATGAGGAAGCGAGGGAATCAGGTGGCACTCGATTCAGCGAGTAAGGTACATGGCGACGGTTGGGAGTTTGCATGCGAGGCTATTTGGATGAGGAAGATCTTCGCAGGATTGTTCAGGTTGCATTTGGAGCCTACAGTGATCTACTGTGATAACCAGAGCTGCATCAAGCTCTCGGCTAATCCAGTATTTCATGATAGGTCCAAACATATCGACATCAGGTACCATCACATCAGAGATTGTGTTCAGCGGAGGATCATGATGCTTTCATATGTTCCCACGGAGGATCGGGATGCCGACATCCTGACGAAGGCGCTCACCAGGAGCAAGTTCGAATTCCACAGAGGCAGGATAGGGATTGCAGATAATCCATATCTTGCTGAGAGGAAGTGTTGAGAATGCAGCAAGATGATGGAGCTTAGTGAAATGAAGTCGCCTTCACTAAGTGGGCCCGCAGGCAAATTCTGGTGCAAAGTCTATTTTTAGACTATGTCTATTTTTAGACATACGAAGCATAATTTGGGAATTCTACTTGGAGATTCTTGGAGTATGCGACATGTCGGTAAAAATAGATGAGACCCTAATTTTTAGGACCCAGGCTATTTTTAGACTGAGCTCCTAAAAATATGGAAGTCAAATATTATTTACCCTTAATAATATTTTGACTATAAACAGCAGTTTACTCTCTTGGCGCACTTCAGTTTGAGTCATGGAGGTGGCTCATGCAACTGACACAAGGAATCACGTGGTTCCTGGGGTTTGATGGCATCTTGCATGGTTGACTTCAGTTAGACTTCAGTGGCAAGAAGTTTTGGAGGAGTTAATGAGATAGATAGACGGAGTTGTGTTACGTTTATTTTAGTTGAACTGGTTGATTAATTTAATAGCTAATTAACTAGATATAGGAGTGGAGTGAATTAAATATTATTTAATTCATTAATTAATAACTCATTATTCAACTCAAGAACACATCAGTTCCCTCTGATGCATGATCAGTTCAGTGGAGACCAGTGAAAGAGGTAGATGAAAGGGTGAGTTCAGCTATCAGTTGGAGGATCAGTTTTGCATGGGATTTGCATTACACTTGGAGGAATTGTCCATGACAATTGCGCAGTCAAGCCAAGGGGATTCGAACCTTGGATCTCTATATAGACAGGGCTGGATTGTGCAATAGAGACAAGGCAATTGGCAGGGAGTTTTGAACCAGTAACCTGTTCAAAACTGAGCTAGATTGTGTATGACTTTATGAGAAAGTACTGAGTACTTGTGAGGAGTATTGTACTTGTTTTGTTACATGATTTCTCCATTATAATATACACAATAGCTGCGGGGTTTTCAGCTATAGGATTTCCCCATACATACTGAGTTAATGTGTGATTGATTGATGTGCGATTGCTTCTATATTTTCCGCATGTGACAATTAATTGTAGATGAGATTATGTGTTATGCATGCAATTCGAAATTGATGTGTAATCGGGTTAATCTCCATTGAATAAGTGATTTATTCAGCTAATTTCTACAATGACTTCTTTCCCTTTTGGAAGATCAACCAATTCCCATGTTTTGTTTTTCTCTATGGCATTTATTTCTTCATCCATAACATCTATCCATTTCTTATCTTTCACTGCTTCTTCAAAATGAATAGGATCATCTACATGACAGTGTAATGAAAATAAAGAGTTCATACCTTCATTCGCTACCTCTTGCTCATAGATTTCATTCAAATTTCTGAATCTGGTTCCTGTTTCACTTGGTGTACTTGTGCTTGTAGAAGCACTCAAATCTGCTCCTTGTGGTGTGCTTGGAGAAGCACTGCTATCACTTCTCAAGGGTGTTCTCATACCTACTTGTGGTGTCCCTTGCTGTCCATGTGTTGGTGGAGGTGGTGCTGCTAATGAGGTGTTCCTTTCAGCCATTTCTTCCTCATCATCATCAGGAGACAAACAGCTCTTAACATTTACTGTTTTCTCAATGCTTCCATCCCAAGCTTCCTCTTCAATGAACTGCACATCTCTGTTTATAACAAACTTCTTGGTGGATGGGTTATACAATCTATATGCCTTGGATTCTTCACTGTATCCAAGAAATATGCACTTCTCCCCCTTGTTGTCCAACTTCTTCCTTAGCTGATCTGGAATGTGTGCATAAGCCACACAACCAAAAACTCTCATGTGGGTGACACATTATTTTATGCCACTCCATGCTTCTTTCGGAACTTTGTTCATTACAACGTTGGTTGGGCATCTATTCAAGATATATGCTGCACAATTTGTAGCTTTAGCCCAATATTCATTTGGCAAATGTTTTTTCTTCAACATACTTCTTACCATATCCATGATGGTCTTATTTTTCCTTTCAGCAACTCCATTTTACTGTTGTGTGTACTTTGCTGTAAATTTCGTGTGTATGCCATTTTCTCTACAACAACGCAGAATTTTTTTTTGAGATATACTCAACTCCTCTATCAGTACTTAAAAATTTAATATGTTGCCCACTTTGTTTCTCTACAAAAGCTTTAAAGTGGAAGAATTTCTCAAACACTTCACTTTTATATTTTAAGAAATAAACCCATGTTTTTCTTGTGAAATCATCAATGAAGGTCAACATATAATGGTTGCTTGATATTGATGGTGTTTTTATTGGTCCACACAAATCTGAATGGACAATTTCTAAGGGTGCCTTTGCCCTTATGCTCTTTCCTGTTGGAAAGTTTTCTATGTGTTGTTTTCCCAAGATGCAACCTTCACATAGGCTGTCCGGTTTCTCTATCAATGGTAATCCCTTTACCATTCCTTTCCTGTGCAACGAATTCAGACCTCCGAAATTGAGATGTCCAAATCTCAAATGCCATAACCAGTTTTAATCTTTCACTTCCTCTTGAAAGACCTCTTGTGTTACAGCTACTACATTCCTTCTTTCCTTCAAGTTTACTTTGAGCTTGAGAGGAAACATCCTATTGTTGGTCATCTGCACCTCTGCAATGACTTTCTTGCTTGGAGGTATGTCCATGATTGTGCACACATCATTTTTAAAAAATACATTGTAACCCTTGTCAATGAGTTGTCCATTGCTCAAAAGATTACATTTCAAGCCAGGGACATAATATACATCTGGCACAAATTTCTATTCTCCATTTCTTGACAGGATACTTACTCTACCTTTTCCTTTGACAGAGATCTTACTATCAGTTCCTGTTGTTACTTCAGATTTAACATTTTCATCAAGATTGGAAAACATTGCTATGTTTCCAGTCATGTGATTACTGCAACCTGAGTCTAAGAACCATACATCATCTTGTCTATCTTGTGCTATATTACATGTTAACAACACATTCTTCTGGTTCTTTTCTTCTCTTGTAAAATTAGCATTTTGCCTATTATTCATGTCATATTTCTTTTTCCTACATTCATTTGCATAATGCCCATACTTTTTTGCAATAATGACACTAGACTTGGGATTTGTCATACCTTTCTCAATGTGCTTGATGTTGTCCACCTTGTTGGTTGTTGCCTTGGCCTTGGTTTTGATTTTGATTACTGCCCCTTCCATGAGTATTTAAAGGGTTGTTTCTTCCTCCTCTGTTTTGGCTTCTGCCTCTTCCTCTGTAGTTTCCTCTGCCTTGACCTCTTCCTCTTCCAAAAGACATCTGGGTCTTGAAGGCATGCTCCAAAGATGAGTTTGTTGTTCTACCCAATCTTTGTTCATGTGTCATCAGTGATGCATGAAGCTCATCAACTGTGAACTTTGAGAGATCTTTTGTCTCTTCAATGGTTGTGACTATCACATCAAACCTTGAAGGTAAGCTCTTCAACACTTTCTTCACAATCCTTCTCTCTTCCACTGTCTCTCCATGAGATCTCATTTGAGTGACCAACCCAATCAACTATGTGAAGAATGAGTCTATTGTGTCAGAGTTCTTAATGCAAATAATTTCAAAATCTCTTCTCATCAATTGAAGTTTTGCAGTCTTCACCTTCTCTATACCTTGGTAGGTTGTCTGGAGGGTATCCCATGCATCCTTGGACCTCTTAGCTGCTGCTATCCTTGGAAACACACTCTCATGCACTGTTTGATAGACATAGAAGAGGGCTTTTGAGTCCTTCTTCCTATTGCTCTTCAACAAATCCTTTTTTGTCTGTGCCAAGGCATTAAAAGCTTGCTCATCTGCTGGTTCTTCAAAACCATCTTCAACAAACTCCCATAAATCCTGATAGGCAAATAGGGCTCTCACGGTGATTGCCCAATAGTCATAGTTCTTCCCATTAAACTATGGGAGTTGAGTATTTCCAATACTCATGCTTGTGTTGGTTCTTGCCATGACTTAGAACAATAAACTATGCTCTAAAATTGAGTGTGTTTTATTTAATAAGTTGTCTCTCTATTTAAGAGACAAATTTTGTCTCTAAGGACTACACTCTTTAACAAACTCAAAACTATGTTTTTGAGAAATACCTGGACTTTTGCTGAGCCTTCACTCTGCTAGAGAACTGCTGCAACAAACTCCTTCTTTCAGCTTCTTTGACATTCTTTCAAAGAGCCTGGACTAGCTCTGATACCATGTTGGAATTTCTGAGTATTCTAGAACACACAGAGGAATAAAATTTCCCCAACTTCAACAGAAAGATTCAATTAAAAACTTGCTGGACAGAGATTGCACGCAAACAACTATTTCATTAAACTTAAAATCTATTACAGTGATGCCACAGAACTGTTGTTCTGGCATTTACAAAATTCCAACTGCTGCTCACATAGTGCAAAAATTTCTTCTCTGTCTTCTTCAAAAAAAACGCACACACTGTGCTTTACAAAATCTGCTCTCTGTTTTTAAATATAGAGTTTCACACTCTGTCTCTCCAAGGAAAAATACACAACAGTGTTTTGTGTCAACCTTTTGGCTTTTTACAATGCACAGTCCACTGATATTAAAAAAATGCACAACAGCTTTTAATGCCATCGACCTTTTTTTTTATATGACATATTAAAAACAATTAAATCAAACTATTTAACATATATATATGTATATATATTATAAACTGTAGAATTTTATAATATATATGTATATTCAACGTATACATATGTCAAAAGTCAAAACAACTTTGTAATAAAACTTACTGCAGTAAAAAAATAAATTAAGTTCTTTACAAAAGAACCTTTGCCGCAACAAAAATTGTTAAAACTTTTAACCAAAGTTTGAAGCCTTTGTGGATTTCAAAAACTAGGAATTAAATCTCATTGCAAAGAAAATTCGCATACCAAATACCCCATACGTCAGCAAGCCCTTTTTGAGCATGATAGGCCTGTGATTGGCTGGTTGCTGGGGCCTCCGGATTTAAAATAAAAACTGAACTTGATTTCATGGATTTTTCGCCTACCAAATGGGATTCATGACGTAAGCCTCATTTCTACAAGATAAAATCTAATTGGCTGCTACCTTGACTTGGCCCATTTAAAAAAAATTAACACACGGTAAAAAAAACTTTGGTTGGTGAGGTATTAAAGCTTGTTGATGATGTGCTTAAGTGCAGGCATGGTGCAGCTCACTTGCAAGTGATGGCATGAGTTCAATCACAATTCTGTATAGAGGTATGGCTATGGCCATTTAACTTACATTTTCTTGCTCCTGTCCATTCATCCTCCTGTGCATTGATGTAGTTGAATTTGAAAAATTCAATAGAAACTGTTCACCAAGCCGTCATTTTTTTTCATCTGCCCATCGTGCAGAGGCAACATTGGCAGCCCCCATTGTGCAGAACATTTGCCTGTTCTGCCCATCGAAAAGGAAGCCATTGTTCAAGAGAGATTGACTGAGCAGTGTCTCAGTGTTGAGCCAGAGGCCCTGTGAAGAAAAGAAAAGAACGTGGAAATAGCCTTTACAGAGACAACGATTACCTGGTAATAAAATAATAATAATAATAATAATAATAATTCAGAGTTCAAGAACCATTTTAAAAGTTTTTCTGTAAAGTTTCAGATTGAAAATATTTATTTGTGGAAATTTATTTAATTAAAATAAAAAAGAAATCAGAGACCTTGGGGAAATCAGTTTTTTTTTTAAACCCTAATTGAAGGAGTAAAACAAGGGAAAAGGAAAGAGGGGAATTTTTTTTTTTTAAAACCCTAGTTGGAAGTTTAAGTAAGAAGGGAAAACTAGAAATGGCCAAAATGACAAATGCAAAGTTCGAGGTGGATAAATTCACTGGGAAGAAAAATTTCACATTGTGGAAACTGAAGGTTAGGGATTTGCTGGTGCAACAAGGGTTGCACAAAGCATTAAACGAGGTAAAAAAAAAAACCTGCAAACATGAAAGATTCAGACTGGGAGGACTTGGATTCTCGAGCCCTCAGTACCATTTGGTTATATTTGACAGATGATGTTCTCTTTAATATTGTTGGAGAGAGTACAGCTAAAGGTTGTGGGAAAAACTGGAAACCTTGTATATGACTAAATCTTTGACAAATAGAATTTATTTAAAAATACAATTGTACAGTCTTCGGATGAAGGAGGGTACAAAAATTGCAGAATATTTAAATGTTTTTAATACGCTTATTTTCCAGTTGTCAGATATGGAAGTTAAAATGCAAGAAGAAGACAAGGCAATAACCTTGTTGTGTTCTCTTCTCGAGTCATGGGACCACTTCATAACTTCAATCGATTTGAGCACTGCCGATTCATTGAAATTTGAATATGTTGTGGGTCCTCTCTTATCTGAAAAAGTACGAAGGAAATCTAGTATTGAGACATCTGCACCAAAAGCCATGGTAGTCAGAGGTCAGTCAAAGGAAATAGGGGAGAAAGCAAGGGGTTCTTGCAGATCAAATTCAAAGCGTGGCAAGAAGTGTAAAGCCAAGTGTTAGTAATGCAACAAACTTGGACACCTCAAGAAAGATTGTTGGAAATGGAAGGAGTTGGAAAACCATAACAAGGAAGCAAATCAGGTTGATTCAGTTATGGTTGATGAGGTTTTAATTGCTGAAGCTCTCCCTGTTTGTAATGTATCTCAAGATGCTGAAAATTGGCTATTAGACTCGGGTGATTCTCATCATATGAGTCCGCATCGAAGTTGGTTTAATTCGAAAGAAACTATAAATGGTAGTTCTATATTCATGGGAAATAATGCATCTTGTCAGACTGTTGGGATTGGAAATGTAAAAATTAAAATGTATGATGTTACAGTTAAAACATTATCTGATGTTAGGCATGTACCTGATCTAAAGAAAAACTTGGTTTCCTTGGGAGTTCTGGATTCGAATGGGTATAAATTTACAGGTCAGAATGGAGTGCTGAAAGTCTTAAAAGGAGCCTTGGTTGTTATGAAGGCTGAAAAGGTCGGAAATCTGTACAAACTCAAAGGAAGCACTTAAGTTAGTGAAGCAACGATCATATCAGAAAAAGCAGAAGAAGGTTCTTGTCTATGGCATCAGTGTTTGGGTCACATGAGCGAGAAAGGTCTTCAGGTATTGATGAACCGCAAGTTGCTTCTTGATTTGAAATCCTTGAAGTTGGGATTTTGTAAACATTTTGTGTTTGGAAAACAATGTAAACAAAGGTTCAAGACTGGAAATCATACTAGTAAACAAATTTTAGACTACATTCATTCTTATCTGTGGGGACCATCTCCTACTGTGTCTTATGGAGGTGCATTATATTTCTTAACATTTATTGATGATTTCTCCCGGAAAGTTTGGGCCTATATGTTGAAAAAGAAAGCTGATGTATTTAATGTTTTTAAACAATTTAAAACAATGGTGGAAAAGAAAACAGGCAAATCAATTAAGTGTTTAAGAACTGACAATGGCGGTGAATTTACTTCTTTAGAATTTGAACAATTCTATAAGGATGAAGGGATTGTTAGACATAAAACTGTTGTTTATACTCCTCAGCAAAATGGCGTTGCTGAACGAATGAATCAGACTCTTATGGAAAGAGCCAAAGAACCACAGATAAAGAATCATCACTAGTAGTTCTACGCCTAGTAGCAATGAATCAAACAATGGCTTCATACACACAGCCCAGCCTACAATTGTGTCGAGATATAAATTTGGCCATGGTTGGTTGTATATTAGGACTGGACATTGAACCAAACTTGTCTATAACAAAAACCATGTGATGTGGTATGTTCTTGGAATGATCACAGTCAAAAGTATGACCATCTGCAGTTATGTGACTTATAGAGGATGTCATTGTGGAAATTCTCTTCACTGGAGCATGCCATAATTTCTCTGTGCAGTAATACCTAGAGGAACTAGCATCAATTTCATTATGCTTTTATGACTTGCAAAGGTGATTACACAGAGAAAACTATTTCTGATCCTCTTCAGTACAAGGATCTTCAAACCACATTTGCCTCCAATAAGTCTTATGGGTAAGTTCATCTTTAGGCACATCCTCATCAGGGCCATATTTTCTTGTCTCATGTCGTGAGCCATCATAGATGCGACTTGTGCAATTAGCATTCATAGGACAGTAAATTAAATGAATGTGTCCCCGACCTTGTGTTTTACAATGCATATTACACATCTCTCCCATACCAGATTCCCCCCAGGTATATTTCCTACCCTGGATGTCAAATTCTTCCTGATCTGATGCAAATTGGACACTCGTCATATTCCCGTGAACCGTATTATGTAAACCAGAATGATTGATGGGTCGTTGACAAAAATACCCACAAGCTTGACATCTAAACTTGCAATAATGCATAACATCTGGATTTAGTGTGTGAAGGTGGGAACCATCATGGTATTTTTTAAAAGGAGGAATAGCAATGCAACAATCCTTTTTTCAGACCATTTTGTTCAGAGACATGTTCATACTCAAAGAAGCCTCTTCTACCCTGAAATGAGCATGTCTGTGTCACAAGTTCAGTAAAAATTTCACAAATGCCATTTGCATCACATTTCTTATGACAAGCATGCTCATTACCACAGAGATGTTCCACACTATTCATTTCATGGAAATGATCATTGTAACTACAGCTTCTAGGACACCCCTCCATGATGCATTTTTTGGGACAATACCTTTCATGACAAGCATGTTTTTCATGTTCCCCAAGCTCAATTTGTATTGCACAAGGATTTTTGTAGCTTGGAAGAGAACACTTCATCTTGCACATGTGTTGTGGTGAATTGCACTTATGAAGACCTTCATGTCCAACCTTCAAGCAACAAGATTTGCTGCAATTGGATGATTGGTCAAATAAAGAACAGATCTCCATACATGTATGATTTTTCTTTTTGCAATCATGATTCCCATCATGAACTGCAAAATTCTGACATTCCTCCACGTCATTTCCTTGATCTAATTCGAGAGAACAATATGTGCACTTCTCAACACAAACATGGTTACTCATACAAGAGTGATCAGAGGAATGACCTTTCTCTAGAAAACATACAGAACATTTACAACCACATACAGAAAGTCCCTGCTTCAATTCTGTTAGGGCTAAAATTGCCTCAAGTTGTAGCTTTTGTATATCATTACTGCCAGAAAATTCTGCAGTGTTGCTGCAGAGCCACTTATGAACATGAGCATGCTGTCTCTCAGTCACTGCCCCTAAGAAGTCCTGAAATTTAGAGTGCCATAGGTCACCATTTTTTACTCTTCTTTCCAAGGCACTTTCTTGTCTTGATCTGAGATCACACAATATTTTGTCATTTGATGTAGATTCATCTAGAGCTGCAAGCTCAAGGCCAGCGTCCTACAAATTAATGACAAGATCCCCAAGTTCAATTGGAACATCGCCTACCACTTCCTGAGTGTCAAAATTCATAAGCACCTTGTTTGTACCAGGCACAGAAAGGCATCCTGCCTTAACAGCAGAAGCCAAGTGTTGCACTGAAAATTGTAACCTTGACATTTTGCTATCTGTATGAGCTCATTATCACTCGTACTTTCCTCCTCTGTAAGTCTTAAAACATCAGTTCCTCATGTCAAGCCTTAAAAATAAGAGAAAAGCTCTCAAAGGTCTCTAAAACTCTGGTATTGCACTTTCTCTTTGTCTTACCTGCGGTCCCGCACCTAATGGTCATGTCTCCTACGTACCTGACTGCACTGTCTCTGTGTTAAGGGTGCGGACCCCTGTAAAAGATTAAAAGGGCGCAAGTAAACTCAAAAAGTTCACTTTTAGTCATTTCTAGAAGCTTCTGGAAGGAATCTTGCGGTGGCAAGTCTGCTCTTTTCAGGTTCATGTATCCCATGCCCTAAGGAGCTAACCCCTTGATGTGAGGAGCTTATCCCTTTGAAGGAGGATTCTATCCCTTCATAGGTGGAACTGTGACCTCCTCTTTTGCACTATAAAAAGAGGCATAGGGCAGCCTCAAAGGGTTACTAACAACTAGACAATGGAGGAGTTCAAGATTTAGTGTTATTTGAGGTAAAGTGCTGTTGGAACTTAGACTCCTTTAGCTGAGATTTTATGAGGAAAGATTACATACCTGTATGTATCTCGGTTAGAAGAGTGCAAGGCTTGTCAGAGTAAAGGAAATTCCTGCTTCGAACCTCGGGAAGACCTGTTCAACATCAAGGCTGAAAAGGTTGTAAGGTTCTTCTACTATTTCAAAGTTAATACAAATAAGTTTGTTTTTCTCAATAAGATGTCATTTGATTGTTTATTTTATGGATTCCTTGATCACCATAATAGATATGATTTATGAATATATGCTATGCAGGTGCTATTTGATGTTTGTTTGTTTGTGATTGCAGATCTTCGAAGATAACTCTTTTTGGCGACTGAAGGACGACTACTACAAACAAGCGTTGGATCAAGGTAGGATCGTGACATCTTTGTAGCATTTACTTATAAATCGTGATATATCTAGAGAAAGATAGATTTAATTGTCTGTTTGTTGCTAGACTATCTTCTGATACTAGGGAGATCGGTCTTGTCCGCAAGATCGATTTATCCGGCCAACACCAAATTCCTGCGAAGGATATCAACCTTCATAGAAACACGCTTCAAATCTATAGGGGTCCAATCCTTTGCTGCTATCTGAGCAATAACAAGTTTCAAATCCCTCAGAAAGCACGACCACTCTCGTAACTATGTCCCAGCTCTTCTTCTACAATCAAAGCTATATCATACAGACTTTCTTGATGACATTCTCGTCGAGTAAAAGGAGGCATTGCAGCAAGTTCAACCATTCCTCCGTACATCTTTGTCAGGAAGTTTTCATGAGATCTTTTACATATTTGTAGAAGTTTTACATGGAATTCATCTTTTAATTCCTCTACATCAGAGACATTTATATCCTTGATAGCGATGTAAAATAGTCCCTTGAATAACTTTTCATCGTTCTTCACCAAGTTCACTCCACTTTGGAAACGCTGGAAGATGGCTTCTGTCTCCTTGTCAAGATGAAAATCCTAATTAAGAAAATAAATCACAAATGGAAATTAATTTTAAGTAGCTATGACATTTAAAGGAAAGAGGTGAGGCCACTAAAATATGAGAAAATCAACCAGAAAGACCATGACAAATATGACCATTTGCAAAACAAACCTTCTTGTTGAATATTGTTAAATTACTCAAGGTAGCATTTAGGACTGAGAGTAGCATGTCTTCTTGCTCCGTTCTCTCAAAACTCCCCAATCCCTCAAAGTCCATCAGTACATAGAGGCAATTTGAATCCATCCGTTCTGTCATCCAAACTCCATCAGTGCATCTGCCCCCTGCTACATCAAGAAGGGAGCCAGACAGATGGTTTAATAAGTAAGACTTGCCGCTACTTTGCTTTCCCATTGATGAGATCACCATGATTTTACCATCCCACTGACTCAACACAGTGTCGTATAAGCCAAAGCGGAGCAAGTTTGCTAGCAATATGCTATCTGATGTGGAGGTATCTGAAGTCCATCAAGCAAGTGCTGTAGTCCATTGTTTTCAGCCCGATTTATTTGGATGGGCACAAGACAAATAAGTTGATAGATCTAGTTTCCCAGCTGCCTCTTTTTATAAGAAGGGAACAAGACACCTACACCATTTGAGTCCTAGCTTTCAGACATGATAACTTGAAACTGAATCCTGAGATTTGAAAAATATTTTCCTTTTTCTTTCTCTAATTGCTCAATCAGGAGCTGCAAGTATTCTTCAGATTTTCTTTGCCCATCATCTTCTCCAAGCGTATTTCTTGACTTCAACAAAACATGGAAGGTAAGATCCCTGATACTTCCTCCACTGAGTGCAGAACTAACAGCATACTTATAAAAAAATGTGATAGATGTAGTCTAATGTAGCACAAGTCTTATGAGAGTCCTGGTCCATGGAAACTTTGCAATCTCTTTCTGGATTTGACTTGTGTTTAGCTGATTCTTGAAACTCCAAAACTTCCGTAGCTGAAACTAGATTCAATATATTAGAAGAAAGAAAGCCAGGAGCAACATTGGAGTATACAAGGTGAATCTGACAACCATAGTATACAAGCTTCACCTGGAAATCAGCAACGTCTTCAGCAATTTTATCCAAGGAAATGTTTTTCAAAAAGGACATGGCATCACCTAGCATGTAAACTTTGAGCTCAAATTCTGATGAAGCCTTGCTTACAGCTTGAGAATTTTCTTGAACAGTTTCTTGAGAAGAAGATGAGATAAGTTCCTCTTTGTGGCCTGAACACAGTGGAGAAAGAATCATCCCCTGAAATGCATGCATTTAAAAAACCTGAAGAGAGAGTAATGTACTTAGGCTTCATTAAAGGCTGATGATGAAGTTCTACCACCCTAACCCTGTTCATGTCATCGACTAGAAGCAATTCTGCTTTCCCAGGAATACACTGCATCCATATTATATTTGTACTCCCAGAAAACAATTCCAACATAATTTCAACACCTGTCCAGTCTATATTCCGGAATGATTCATCAAACCTGTATATTAAAACCTTGGATACTTGAGCATCATATAAAGCCCGGAATCGTGTACATTCTTCAAAAGCTACCAAATCAAACCCCCGTTTAAATGTGCGAATAGGATTGCTCCCACGCAGAAATGGTCCTAGCTTTGGGGACATGTACAAGTTCAGCCCATTAAGTACTTTGTCATGGATAAAAACCAGCAACTCACCAGATCTCAGAAATGCCACCTTTTTAAGATCTTCTATCTCAGGATCACAACACACTAATTCAAATGGTTCCGAGAAAGATGGTATAATGGCAAGCATGGAATTTGAATTTAACTCATCTAAGTCTTTTTTCTTTGGTGCCATCTCTACAACCATCCATTGTATACTGGGCTTTTCCTCTTCTTCACTTGAAATTTGCAAGCTTGCTTCCAAATTTCCCAACCCCAGATACGACTTTCTAACAGAGCAGCTTTCAATGTACCCACGTCTTCCAACCACTCTTCTTTGGGATAGATTTTCCTTTGTTCGAGTAAGAAAATTTTCCCGTTCATTTTTGAACTGCTGCTCCTGAAGCTTTTCCACTGACTCCTTTTCAGATTCAATATTTTTCTTAAGCCAGGGTAGCATCTCTTTCCTAATCACTGACAGGACACTCTGGCTGAATTCTTCTTTCCCATCTCTGTAGATGGATGAGCAAAGGTCTTTCCATGTGCCAATGGTAAAAACAGCGCTGCTCGAGTTCGCATCAAGGTAAAAATTAGAAAACTTTCTTTGCAATTGCAGATAGGAATCTTGCAACTCTAGTGAAAGGTCTGCTTTCACAGAGTCTAATGCAGCGAAGCCGAAAACAATATCACGGCTACCAGAAGTAAGAAAAGTCTTAAAATCATAAATATCAAAATTCTTTACTTGGTCTAAACTTTAAAGTGTCATCGCTCACGAGGAAAGCCAACAGAAGCTGTTTTTCAATGAAATATCCTTCTGTGATAAAAAATTTCTCCATGATAGGCTGAGCAAAGCTCTTCATTTGCTCCAAAACGCCATTGCTCATAAGGAAAGCCAGGAAAACAATATTTTGTGCTACATTTAGTAATTTTTTAGGAACCAAAGGTTTTATCCAATCATAGAGTGCATTGTCCGAAACACGGATGACTTCTATAACCCCGCGTAACGGCTTTATGTTGTTTCCAAATTGAAGATAAAGATGTTCACAAGATGCTACAGGACGTTTCCTTACAGAACCATCTTTTGTAATAGGCAAAATCTTTGCCTTCTGGTTTGTATTGTCACCTTCACCTATGTGCCTCAATATAATCTCTTCTTCAAAGAAAATCAGGTGGCCAGACTTTTCAGATTTTTCAATGATAAACTCTGATTCCATCCCAGTGGAGGGTTGAAATTTGATCTCGGTGCCAGTGTAAAGTAGTTCCTGCTTACCCGAGTTGCCACGGCCCACCCCTAATTGTAGCCAACTGATGTTCTAATTGCTGGAACCTATTTATTTGAATAGGAATGTCATCATCTCCAATATGCTTCCTGTCTCCAGATGCAGATGTTGAATCAGGGATATATCGAATGAATTTGCAGTACTCAGGTAGAACTTGGAGAAAATTCTGCAAGATTTGCTCCTCTAATTCATTAAGCTTTGATTGGATGTTGCACTTCCGTCTTTCCCTGCGGCGACCTTTGATAGAATTATCCAAGTCTGTATAACTCTGGAACTCTGGCAATGCAGAATGCTTTAAAAGCGAAACAAATTCTTCATTGCTGAGCCGAGTGAAATCAAGATCATAGTCCTTGGACAGCTGCTCCAACTTAGACCGAAGGGAACTGGCATTAACCTTTTTGAATTGAGAACTAAAATACTTTCTGGACCGTTTATAATTAGCAGTGAGAAAAGCACATCTCTGATATCCTTCAGCAAAGAACAATGTCTGTTTCGGGGAAGACTGACCTTCAGTAGGCGTCGTACTGATATAGCTTCCTATGTTTAGGTTGAACCCGGGAGAAACCCTGACATCATTTTCAGAATTTTGGACATGACTTATCTGGAGTCTTTGAGTTCGTTTCAGTCTACGAGAAGTGGTGGTGACAGAAGCAGACAGAGCTTCCAGAAGGTTATGATCTTCAACGCACACAAAAACATTATCACATAAATCCACTACATAGCGTATGAAATTGCAAGAAACCTGCTTCCTCGATGCATCTTTGAGATAGGTACCTTGATGCCAATAGAAAACAATTATGAAATGCTTCGAAAGACCAACGTACAAACCTGGTTCAAACTTGTCAAGCTCCATTTGGATATGAATGGAATGATCTATAACACCCATCTCATTCAGTATTCTACGCATCGATCCCTTGTACCCATAGAAGCCTATTGTCGGCAAGGATAGTTGATTCAAGGAGCTGAAATTGATTCTGACATGAGGCCGTTGATTTTCTGCAGAATTAGGTACAATTCTGTGACAGAGACGAAGAATCTGTTCTTCTGGAAGATGAACCTTCTCTACAAAGCTCAATTCCTGCTTGTCGGATACGATTTTCATAACTTGAAAGAGAAAGACCTCTGAATCCTTGCTTGATCGGCAGCAGTGTGGTTCGGGAACTCAAATTGAAGGCCCTCAGAATTCATCAATGAGATTGGGAACAACTTACTGGTGGTAACTGTTTGTGGTAGCGAGCCCAGCCTCTCATGCGGAATCAATTTTGGAGGGCTTTCAAGTACCGAATTCATCAATGCATTTGGGTACTGTTGGTCACTGCTGATAACTATTTGCGGTGGTGAATCCAGTGTCTCGTCTGGAATAGCTTTTGGATACTTTTCAATTGCAGATTCTATCACATTCCAGTAATCATGCTGCAAGGACGATGAGTCCTCCACCATCTGTTCATTCGCCACCCATATGGTATCATCGGAAGTGAAAATTTCGGGCGCAGGGAACATTTCTTCTTTATTTGTAGGTGAAACAGGGCTATCCTCTGTTTCCTCTGTGCAAAATGAATTGCCGGTGTTTAAGAGCTGAGGTGCAATGGGCATTGTCTTCTCATCCATCTCATTTGGAAAGGGATATCCACCACGGGCCATTGTAAGTAAAGGTAATCTGCAGAGAACAATAGCAAAATTGCTCAGAGAAACTCTGATATAACGAACACCCACAAATGCACTTCTTATATGGTATAGGAGGACGCAAAAATGATTCAATTCAAATATGGCGAGCATATTTAAGAATATCGATTAGAAAATAAACACAAAAAATTCGACAAAACGTTTCAGTTGATTAAAGCTGGTCGCAATTAGACCATTGATAAAAAAAATGTATTAACGACTGGTTATATATCTGCAAGACCAACGAGAAGGGGAAAAAATTTGGCAATATCCACAGCAAAGCGTAAGAGAATATCCATAGCAAAGGAATTGTTGCATGGCTAACTTGAAGAAAAGTACGCAGTGCAGGACCAACAAATAAATGCAGACGAGCAGATTCTGAAGGCAAAGTAATTATTTTATCCCTTAAGCACACCTGACAGCTTCTTGATACCAAATATAATTCTGTGAGTAGAAACCTGGAACCAGGGTTGGTAACAATAGGCAGTACACGGATTCAAGGAAGACAATGCCTGATTTTATAGTGTGTGTGTGTATGGCGTATTAGAGAAGGGAAAAATCCTGAGCGCCAAGAGCATGGCCTGGCTTTTATAGAAACACTATCGTCGTTACCATTTCGCGAGTGATAGGATTAGTGAATGATTTTCAAGATTCATTATTTTAATTTTTGTAAAAAAAAATTGGCTAATAATTACATGCAATGGAACTAATAGTCACATGCAATGAATCAATAGTTACGTCTATAGTATTTTGATTTTTTTTTTTTTAAGAAAAGCTTAAAATTTATCATAATTGAATTTTCAAGAATTTATTAATGACTTATTTGGAATTTTTTTCAAGAAAGTGGAAAATTTATCATAATTGAGTTTTCAAATAGTTTATTAATAATTTATTTAGAATTTTTTTTTAAGAAAGTCTAAAAATTATCACAATTGAGTTATCAAATTAATGATAGAGTTTATTAATGATTTTAAAGATTTATTAGGTTGATTTTTATTATTTATTAGTATTAATAACTAATAATTACTTTCATAGTATTTGGAAGTTTTTAAACAACTAAAAAATTATAATTGAATTGTCAAAATTAGATAGACTTCATTAATAATTTTCAAAATTCATTAAGTTGATTTTTAAATTGGTATTAATAACTCATAATTATTAGAGTTGTTTTTAGTGCAATTTTTTGAAAGTTTTTTTAGTAGATTTTTTCGCTCTAATTTCTCTAAAATCCGGCAGTAATTCATTCAAAACAGAAATTTGATGTCACACTCATCAATAAGAGTTTTTTTTTTTTTTTTAAACTATACTTTACTAGAAATAATCCTAGATCCTACCTTGATTTACATGTTTATGTAAATTTAATCTTATTGTTTTTCTTTAACCCATAACAGAGATACATAAGGTACTGTGTTAATTACTTTATCAAAAGTTCAACCCATAACAGGTTATATATATATTCTATGTAATTATTAATTACTCTCCAAAGTTTATCATTGCACATAATAATACATGTTAAGTTTTTTTTTTTTTTTTTTTACATAGAACAGAAATGAACAAATTAAAACATTGCATGCGGTTGCCATTACACTCCTAACAAACATAATCCCAATGTATATAATGCTTCTACCAACTCATGAGCTGGCGCGTTTAATTTCATTTAAAGCCGAGGTACCTACATTCAATGGGATTGTACATTTGGTACACTTTTCCAGATCACGATGCAACTCATAAGGTTTGTTGTTAAAATCCTCTCCATAGATCTTAGCAAGTTCAACGGTGAGGAGTTTGGGCGGGAATTTTTCTCGGTTCCACCGCCAACCCTAGCGCCTCCCGGCACTTGACTCCAAGAAAGGTTCTACCGAGTTCATTTCTCCTCTGTTCGCTTGTGAAATCCGGAAAGCTCGGCTCTGCAGTGAACCTTTCTGCATTTCTTTTATGAAGTTAACGAAGGAATAACTTTGTGGTGCTGAGCCTTACTCCGAGGAACTTCTCTGTAAGGCATCATTGTCGTAGATACACCTGTAGAGGAGAGTTGTTTTGGGTACGAATCAATTCTGTGTATAATAGAGGTAAATCCATCTGCCGTTGCTCTTCAGGATTTTATTTTTTATTTTTTTATTTTTATTTTTTAATTTAATTTAATTTTTTTATTTTTTTATTTTAATCTTAGATTAAAGCATTTTTCTTCAGGATTTTATTTTTTATTTTTTTATTTTTATTTTTTAATTTAATTTAATTTTTTTATTTTTTTATTTTAATCTTAGATTAAAGCATTATTCCCGATTTTCATTCTTCCACAAATTATAAATTTACAAAAGTTTATCTTCGCTATTGAATCTAGAAGCTTCAGAGGATAATGCGCCCGAATGGCTGCTTCCAAACTTCCCAGGTAAACTACCACTTAACCCCTTTTGTTATCATTAAAGAGTTTCTCTTCCGACACGTTATTGGTGCTATATGTTTATCTGATTTATGCGACAGTATCGGTTACTGATAACTCTTTCTTGTTTTAATTTCTTTGCAGGTCGATTTTATTGCTTGGGTAGGTGTTATCAAATTCGGTCTTAGTTGTCTTCCAAAGATCTTAACCCAACTAACGCTACCTGTGGACTTTCTTCCAGGTATTTAATGTCCAACAGCAACATTCCTTTCGCTAAATCAGCTGATGCGGCCTTCCGGCCTTCTCAGGAACTTTTAAAAGAGAGAAAAGGGCTTGCCAATCTTAACTTAGATTGTTGCTGGCGAAGTTTAGGTTCAGGTTTTCTTATTGGCAATAGATTGAATATAAAGCTTCTCGCTAATTGAGAACACTGGCTTTTTTTTTCTGTAATATCATGTACATTCGTGCCTCTGTACCCTTAAGGGTTTTTAATACTTCCTTGGTATGTACATTTTCTGTGAAATGGGTTTTTATTATACGGATGACTGTTATATCCCTCTTTATGGATGTCCGCATAATCAGTATATCTACTGTTATATTATTATTTCATGTAAGCAATCTCCATATATATATATATATATATATATATATATACATATATATATATATATATATATATATATATATATATATATATATATATATATATATATATATATATATATATACGTTGCTTATTGAAAAACAAGATTCTTTCATCGTTATATTGTTTACCAGGTTAGCTCTTATTGGTTCTCATGAATTTGCTGAAATTCGCTTTGCTCTGTTTTTTTAATAAATATAGTTTCTAACTCTGGATTTGTGCTCTCATTATAATCAAAAGGTCTATTTCCGATTATTCTTCAATCCCTTATAGATATGGGTTTTTATTATGATATGCTCAGAGTTTTTGATATTTGTTTATATCGTTGAAATTGGATAAATCATATAGAATTTGATTATATACAGTGTCTTCCTTTTCTTTTCTTTTTTTTTTACATATAAGCTGTTATGTAATATGAAATTAACTAGAAAGGGTTTGTTTCCCTTATAGTCAAATCTGGTGATCGGACCACCCTTCATAGTGTCCGTGTATGGCTGTATTTATAAGGACGAGGTATAATGGGTAGGGTTTTGCCCAAACCCAAGATCAAAAGTCCAGAGACTATCTCATCGAATTAACTTAAAACTTAACCTCAAGTTTTTTCCAATTTCCTTGCTTATACATATTTTTTGATTTATCTCTTTTCTAGATTCATTCACAGTAAGTTAGAAAGATAAGAATGTATAAAAATAGCAGTTACACTCTTTTTATATTAGAACAAACTTCTTTACTGCGTTTTAAGATATTTATATATATGTATATAAATGCAGTCCTCTTGTCACTTGCACAGTTTACAGAATTCTAATAAATATTGTCTATCTATTATTCACATAATTCCAGAATTATCTAGAAATGTTATAGTATTTTTGTTGCGAGCATAACTTCATAATTTAACATGAACTACACAGGAATCCTGTTACTATTTCTTTACAAAATTCATGACATAACTATATATTTAGAATCTCCATTTGCAACTAAATAAATCAAACAGAATTTCATAAAGTTTACTTATCTAATTAGCAGATTATAGCTGTGGTCCTCCAAACCTTCAGGAGAGGCGATTATGTCCTTCTCCTACCCCCGTGCTCCAATTTCTGGAAAAGTACGGGTTAATAGTGGATTCTTTTTCCACTATGACCTCAAGACAGTCAGTCCAGCCAGCACCAGAAAATTAGTTTCAGGCTTTTCTGAGTGTTTTTCCACTGGTCTCTACCAGCTCTAGAAAATCCACACTCTTTCCTCCAAACTAGAATAGAACCCATATTCCTCGCTGGGATAAACCTTTTATCCTCATAGGAACAAGTAACTATTTCCAAGTGTCCCCAACCACTTCCAATTCTTGGAAAAAAATTTTACCATCATCTTTTTATTTACTTTTATCCAGTTTATTTTTCCATAACAATGCTATTATTTAAAATAAATAACATAACTTGTCTCAGTTATTCCTTAACAAATATATACAAAGCACTTAACTAGTTAACCAACTAGTTAGTAGCAAATGTAGCTGTCACAACTTCCCCCCCTGGAAGTAACACCGTCCTCGGTGTTTTCACTCTAGCTCTGAAAAGAGCTCTGGGTAGGCTTTCTTCATGAATATTTCATCCTCCCAAGTAGCCTCATTCGGGCCGAAGTGCTTCCATTGCACTTTAACCTGGGTGATAACTTGCTTTTGGAGCATGATTTCCCTTTGGTCAAATATGCATTGCGGCTCGACTAGGAACTCTTCATCTGGCTCTACCTGCAACAACAAAATTTCTTGTCAATTTCTCACAAAGGAAATCATATTGCAAGTTAGGACTTGTATCTCTATCCTACCTCTATATGTTGCCAATGAATTATGTGCCTTGAATCATGCATGTAACACTTCAACAGGGACACATAAAATACATTATGCACTCGAATGTGACTGGGTAAGGCCAGCCGATAGGCTGCAGGTCCTATCCTTTCCAAAATTTGGAAGGGTCCACAGAACCTGGGGGCCAATTTGGCACAAGAGATCCACCGTAATGTGATCCTCTTGGGTTTGATTCTTACATACACATGGTCTCCCACCTTGAATTCCCGATAAGACCTCTTTTTATCCGCATAGATCTTCTGCCGATCTTGTGCAGCCTTCAAATTTTGTCTTATCCTTTTTACTTCTAATTCCATTTCAGCAAGCATCTCGGGTCCCAACATTAATTTTGTTTCAGGGCTATTCCAGTTTATGGGTGTGCGACACTACCTCCCATACAAGGCCTCAAAAGGACTCATCTTCAAGGATTCTTAGTAGCCATTATTATAAGCAAATTCGACCAGGTGCAAATAGTCTTCCCATTTAGTTGGCTGTTGCATTACATACATGCACAACATGTCTTCCAATACCTGGTTTACTTGCTCCGTTTTCCCGTCAAACTGGGGATGATAAGCTGTGCTAAAGTTTATTTGAGTTCCCAGTCCTATAAACAATGTCTTCCAGAAGGTAGAGGTAAACTTGACATCCCAGTCTGAGATAACTGTCTTAGGAATTCCATGTAGTATGAAAATCTCCTTCATGAATATGTCGGCTATTTGTACAGTCTTATAAGTAGACTGTAATGGTATAAAATGCGCAAATTTACTCAATCTGTCCACCACCATTATGGAATCATTTTGTCTTCTGGTCCGCGGTAAGCCTGTAATGAAGTTTAGGGATATGACCTCCCACTTCCATTCGAGTATTGGTATGGGCTACAATAATCCTGCAGGATGTTGATGCTCTACCTTCACCTACTGACACTCCAAACACTTACTTAGATATTCAGCAATGTTTTTACGCATACCAGGCTAGAAGAATATCTTCCTAATTACAGTCAACTTTTTCTGGTACCCCGGATGACCTGCATAATTTCTGCGATGGTGTTCATTCATTATCAACTCTTTCAGATTCACACGGTTAGGCACATATACTTTACCTCAGAAAGTTAACATTTGATCTCCATTTATTCCATACTCGGTTGTGCCTCCTTGCTTTCTGATTTCTTCCATTTGTTGCCACAAAAACTGGTACTAGGGATCTTTTTGCGCTTCTTCCTTTATTTCTTCTAAAAATCTACTTTCTGGCTGATTATAATATAGCTCATATATACCATGTAATTTCCTACTTAAAGCATTAGCTACTCAGTTTTCCTTTCCTTTGACATGCTGAATATCCATGTCAAACTCAATTACGAAAGCATTCCATCTTGCTTGTCTTGAATTTAAATCTTCTTGCTTGAAGTAACTCGTCAAGCTACTATGATCCATTTTTAACACAAAATTTTTGCCCAACAAGTAGTGTCTCCATACCCGAAGTGCATGAACTACTACTGTTAACTCCAGATCATACGCGGAATACCTTTGTTCATGATCTTTCAATTTCCTGGATTCATATGCCACCACTTTGCCTTCCTGAGACAGAGCTTCCCCAACACCTTCTTTACTTGCATCCGTACATACTTCAAATTCTTTGTTGGGATCAGCTACCCTTAATACAAGAGCAATGGTTAAAAGTTGTTTCAGTTTTTCAAAACTGTTTTGACATTCCGCAATCCATTTAAAAACTTTTCCTTTCCTCTGCAAGGAAGTAATGGGAAAAGAAATTCTGGAAAATCCTTCAATAAATCTTCGATAGTACCCAGCGAGTCCCATAAAGGATCTAATATCTGCCACGTTCTGGCGTACCCGCCATGAATCCATGATTGATTTGATCTTTTCTGGATCAACAACAATTCCCTCTGCTGAAATAACATGTCCTAAATACTGGATTTCTGTTTTGAAGAAATCACACTTGCTGAACTTTGCATACAACTGGTGTTTTCTTAGCATCTCCAACATAATCCTCAAATGTTGCTTATGCTCTTCCTGGTTTTTGGAATAGATCAAAATGTCATCTATAAATATAAGTACAAAATTATCCAGGAAAGGATGGAAGACTTCATGCATTAGCCTCATAAAGGTTGCTGGTGCGTTTATTAACCCAAAGGGTAACACCACAAATTCATAGTTACCACACTTGGTACGAAATGTTGTCTTACGAATGTCTTCGTCTTTGACTCGAATCTGATGATACCCAGATCTCAAATCTATCTTGGAAAACACTGTGGCCCCTTTTACTTGATCGAATAGATCATCAATCCTTGGTAAAGGGTATTTGTTCTTGTCTGTTAATTTGTTGAGTTGCCTATGATTCATGCACATTCGCATGGTCCCGTCTTTCTTTTTCACGAACAGAACTGGTGCTCCCCAATGGGACACACTTGGGCGAATGTAACCTTTATCCAACAATTCCTATAATTGCATCTCCAGTTCTGTTAATTCTGGCACACTCATTCTATAAGGAGCCCTTGACACGGGAGAAGCTCCAGGCATTAACTCTATATTAAAGTCAATGTCTCTCCTTGGTGGTAATCTAGGAATATTTTTTGGAAAAACATCCAGAAATTCTTGTACCATAGGTATATTTTCCATTGTAGGTGATTTCTCCTTAGAATCTGCATACCCCACCTAAATCGCATATAACTAGCACCCTTTTCTTATACATTTATTCATTTGGGATGTTGAAATTGGACGTAGCTGTAATGGATTTATGATTCCTTGAATTTCCTTACGTATTCCATCGTGCATTCGGTAATAAATAATCGTTTCCTTACAGTCTACTAGTGTCCAATGCTTTTCTAGCCAATCCATGCCTAAAAAAACATCATAGCATCCTAATGGCAGAATGTTTAGATCCACTTGTAACTGCTGATTCGAAATTTCTAATATACAGTTCAGAATTTTGGAAGTTACCTTACGCTTTGCTCTAGTGGCTAACTATACTAGCCATGAACTTTTAAATTTTTGTTCTTTCAGTTTACACAACTCTACCACTTTGGGACTAACATAGCTCAGACTTGCGCCTGGATCTACCAAAATAGAAACATATTGAGTTAATATTTTACCTTCCAACTCAATCATCATTGGCTGATAATCCACTTGTCTGTCTTCCAATGCCGCATTGATACAAGGTATATTTCGCGCCACATCACCTACTGTAGAAGCTTCCTGCAATTTTGTTATAGTGTCATTTCTTGTTTGCTGTGGGCAGTTTTTATAGTAATGTGCTTCACCACACCCCCAACATTGTAAAGGTGGCTTGGTCACTTGCCCTTGCTCAGGCTTGTTGGATGCTTCTGTAGGCTTGTCGTTTGCTGGCCATCTGGTTCTCTGGTGATTTCTGCCAAATTATTTGTTGAAAGGATTTCATGCTGAATTTTTAAAGTTGTCGCTTTTGGCGCCCTTGAAACTCAAGTTACTTTTCTGTCCCTTATTTGGCTGCCAAGTTTTTCCAACCTCCCCTTTGGTCTTGGACTGCTGATAGCACATTCGTGCTTTATGAATGGCTTCATCCATGGTTTGGGGATTTACAAATTCTGTTCGCTCCTTCATGTGTGTTGGAAAACTGCTCAGAAATATTTGCATTTAGCCTTTTCCTCTCGAAGATATGGAACATATTGTAACAGGGAGGTAAACTTAGTGATATATTCATCCATAGTCATCTGTCCCAACCTTAATTCGTGAAATCCTTAGCTTTTTCGTCATAAAATCATTTTTTTAAAATACTTGTCCTTGAATTATTGCTGAAAAGATTCCTAGGTAATATCCCATTCCTCTATGCTTCGAACATTTTTCACTTCTTCCCACCACAAAGTGGCCTTCTCCCGTAATTGATATATGGCTAATCTGGCCTTTAGGTTTCTACTATACTCGTACACCTTGAAGTACTTATTCATGTTTATTAACCATGCTTCAGCCACTTCTTTAGCTTCACCATCAAACGTTGGTGGTTTATTTTTCGAAACTCTCCCTAAAGTTTTGTTTTTTGCTTTTTAACTTCTTGCTGATTTGACACATTGCCAGATTCTGCTTCGTTGAAAATTTTTTTTTTCTTTGTTGGGATGGGCTTCTTTCCACTCTGTCAATGTTGTTATTTCTCGTTTACTGTTATTCTTCATTTTGCATGCCTCTGTCAGTACTTGGATGTTCCACTTCCTGGTTTTGTTTATCTGACAGACATTTTAATATTTTCTCCTGATCTTGCAATATTCATTCATTATCGTTTCGAACACGTACCATTTGGTCCTGTAATTGCTATACTATATTCAACAGGAAACTGGTTTGGTCCTGTTTTTCTTCCAACATCCTACTATTCTTTCGATGTTGTTCGACACATAGTTGGATCCACATTTCTGGGTTCATCACTGGTTGATCTTGGGGTTCCCCAACTTCTTGGGGAGTTTGCTGTGTATTTCCCCTTCTCACAATTTTTCTTGCTAAACTCTGTGCATCAATAAACATATAGCTTTACCGTTAGTTGACCCTTAGGGTCCCAACGTATGAACGTTGCTCTGATACTATTTGTCACACTCATCAATAAGAGTTTTTTTTTTTAAACTATACTTTACTAGAAATAATCCTAGTTCCTACCCTAATTTACATGTTTATGTAAATTTAATCTTATTGTTTTTCTTTAACCCATAACAGGGTTATATATATATATGCTATGTAATTATTAATTACTCTCCAAAGTTTATCATTGCACATAATAATGCATGTTAAGGTTTTTTTTTTTTAACATAGAACATAAAGGAACAAATTAAAACATTGGATGCAGTCGCCATTACACTCTTAACAAACATAATCCCAACGTATATAATGCTTCTACCAATGCATGAGATGGCGCGTTTAATTTCATTTAAAGCTGAGGTACCTGCATTCAATGGGATGGTACATTTGGCAGAATTTTCCAGATCACGATGCAACTCATAAGGTTTGTTGTTAAAATCCTCTTTGTAGATCTTAGCAAGTTCAACGGTGAGGAGTTTGGGCGGGATTTTTTCTCGGTTTCACCGCCAACCTTAGCGCCTCCCGACACTTGACTCCAAGAAAGGTTCTACCCAGTTCATTTCTCCTCTGTTCGCTTGTGAAATCCAGAAAGCTCGGCTCTGCAGTGAACCTTTCTAAATTTCTTTTATGAATTTAACGAAGGAGTAACTTCATGGTGTTGAGCCTTACTCCGAGGAACTTTGCTGCAAGGCATTATTGTAATAGATACACCTGTAGAGAAGAGTTGTTTTGAGTACGAATGGATTATGTGTATAAAAGAGGTAAATCCATCTGTCGTTGCTCTTCAAAATTTATGGTTTTTTTTTTTTTTTTTTTTGTTAAATCTTATATTAAAGCATCATTCCCGATTTTCATTCTTCCACAGCTTATAAATTTACAAAAGTTTCTCTTCGTTATTGAATCTAGAAGCTTTAGAGGATAATGCGCCGGAATGGCCGCTTCCAAACCTCCCAGGTAAACTACCACTTAACCCCTTTTGTTATCATTAAAGAGTTTCTCTTTCGACGCATTATTGGTGCTATATGTTTATCTGATTTATGCGACAGTATCGGTTACTGATAACTCTTTCTTGTTTTAATTTCTTCGCAAGTCGATTTTATTGCTTGGGTAGGTGTTATCAAATTCGGTCTTAGTTGTCTTCCAAAGACCTTAACCCAGCTAACACTGCCTGTAGACTTTCTTCCAGGTATTTAATGTCCAACAACAACCTTGCTTTCGCTAAATCAGCTAACGTGGCCTTCCGGCCTTCTTAGAAACTTTTAAAAGAGAGAAAAGGGCTTGCCAATCTTAACTTAGATTGTTGCTGGTGGAGTTTAGGTTTAGGTTTTCTTATTAGCAATATACTGAATATAAAGCTTCTCGCTAATTGAGAATACTAGCTTTTTTCCTATAATATTCATGTACATTCGTACCTCTGTACCCTTAAGGGTTTTTAATACTTCCTTGGTATGTGCATTTTCTGTGAAACGAGTTTTTATTATACGGATGACTGTTATATCCCTCTTTATGGATGTCCGCATAATTAGTATATCTACTCTTGTATTATTATTTCATGTAAGCAATCTCCATTTATATATATAGAAATGTTGCTTATTGAAAAACATAATTGTTTCACCGTTATATTGTTTACCAGGTTAGCTCTTATTGGTTCTCATGAATTTGCTAAAATTAGCTTTGCTCTGTTTTTTTTAATAAATATAGTTTCTAACTCTGGATTTGTGCTCTCATTATAATCGAAAGGTCTATTTCCGATTATTCTTCAGTCCCTTATAGATTTGGGTTTTTATTATGATACACTCAGAGTTTTCGATATTTGTTTATATCGTTGAAATTGGATAAATCATATAGAATTTTATTATATATAGTTTCTTCTTTTTTTTCTTTTTTTTTACATATAAGCTGTTATGTAATATGAAATTAACTAGAAAGGGTTTGTTTCCCTTATAGTCGAATCTGGTGACCGGACCACCCTTCATAGTGTCCGTGTATGGTTGTATTTATAAGGACGAGGTCTCATGGGTAGGGTTTTGCCCAAACCCAAGATCAAAAGTCCAGATACTATCTCATCGAATTAACTTAAAACTTAACCTCAAGTTTTTTCCAATTTCCTTGCTTATACATATTTTCTGATTTATCTCTTTTCTAGATTCATTCATAGTAAGTTAGAAATATAAGAATGTATAAAAATAATAGTTACAATCTTTTTATATTAGAAAAACCTTCTTTATTGTGTTTTAAGATATTTATATATATGTATATAAATGCAATCCTCTTGTCACTTGCACATTTTACAGAATTCTAATAAATATTGTCTATCTATTATTCGCATAATTCCAGAATTATCTAGAAATGTTACAGTCTTTCTGCTGTGAGCATAACTTCAAAATTTAACATTAACTATACAGGAATCCTGTTACTATTTCTTTACAGAATTCATGACATAACTATATATTTAGAATCTCCATCTGCAACTAAAGAAATCAAACATAATTTCATAAAGTTTACTTATCTGATTAGCAGATTATAGCTGTGGTCCTCCCAACCTTCAGGAGAGGCGATTACCTCCTTCTCCTACCCCCGTGCTCCAATTTCTGGAAAGGTACGGGTTAACAATGGATTCTTTTCTGCTATGAGCTCAGGACAGTTTGTCTAGCTAGCACCAGAAAATTAGTTTCAGGCTTTTCTGAGTGTTTTTCCACTGGTCTCTACCAGCAATCCACACTCTTTTCTCCAAACTAGAACAGAACCCCCATTCCTCACTGGGATAAACCTTTTATCCTTAGAGGAACAGAACTGTTTCCAACTGTCCCCAACCACTTCCAATTCTTGGAAATTTTTTTTACCATCAGCGTTTTATATACTTTTATCCAATTTATTTTTCCATAACAATGCTATTATTTAAAATAAATAACATAATTTGTCTCAGTTATTAACAAATATATACAAAGCACTTAACTAGTTAACCAACTAGTTAGCAGCAAATGTAGCTATCACATTTGATGGGTAACTTTGTACAATTGAAATGCTCTGGGGATTTTTTAGGGTGCTAAATCCATATATATAGTCAAAAAACCAATTTAAATAACATAAATCAAGATTTCACCTCAATTTTTTTCACAATTCCAAAAAATCGCAATCAGGACAACTCCATAGTTATTTCCATAAAGTATGTTATTAGTATTTGGAAATGTTTTTTTAAGATAAAATTTAGTATTTATTGGAATATTATCAATAATATTTGTGTGATGGCTTATAGATTAGGATCAGTGATCGTGTGTAGTGGGTGGTGTTGTAAATTTTATTTTTTAGTGTAAAATTTCAGAAAAAGTTAATACCTACAGAAATTGATAACTCTCCATTCTTGATAAACCTAAAATTACAATAAAATTACATTAGTTATTTTTAATATTATTTATATTCATATAAATTTTACACACATGTAATTGTTAAAACTTTATGAACCATCATATATATGACATTTTTTTAAAATATATTTTATAATTTTTTATAATTTTTTTTTAATTTTAATTTTATTATATATATATAATAATAAAAAAATTTTTATAAATAATAAATTTTTATATATTTATTAAATAAAATTAACTATAAAGTTATGAAATATAATAATTACAAATATAAATTACAAAATGAATTTTAATATATTTTATTTTACATACATTTCACATGTCTATATATATTTTTATTTCTAATTTGTATTTATTAATTAAATTAATTAGATTATTATAGGTTTATTAATTAAATGTTCTAAAATTTTAGAGGCTTGTGGCAAAGATACCCATTATCGCCTTGCTGTACATATTAAAGGCTAACATACTCATTCATAGGCTGGAATATGAAAGAAGAGTTGAATGACTACTAGGAATAAGATATGTCCAAAAAATCAAGAATGTTCATCATTAACAATTCGTTAATTATACACGCTTTTAAAATTTCGTATGGTACGAAGAGTTGACTTGGTATATTGTCTATGCATTGAATGTATTTTCCTCTTAGGTCGTAGTATGTTTATTTTTATATGTGCATTCTTTATGCTCTTTTTGAAGACCGTATGCAAAATAAATCATGGTGTGCTTCATAAAAATTATGAAATGTGTTCTCCCTTTTTAGGGCTATATGATATATGTTGGGAATATATACTAGCAATTGTACCGGGTGCAAGGGAATGTCGAAAGGAGGAGCTGTGAATTATGTTGTGCTACATGTAAGGGTACATAATGAATGTGAACTTATGGAGTGGAAAATCTCACATTGAAGAGGAAAACATATGAAATGGACATGTTATTGATTACAGGGATTGTTGGCTTTTAGACTATGAAACAAAATTATTTGTACTATCCCCAGTTATCCAATATGAAGTTCTTATGCCATGAAGATGAGTCCTAGTTGATATAAACTTGTTTTGGATCGAAGCACTCCCATTTGGAAAACTTTGAGGTCCCACAATAGGTGAGCAGTGAGAGAAGGTGGGAGGTCATATCGTTTAAATTTATAGAGACATCACTATTACAAGGCGAACACATAAAATTCAAACATACAACAATATCAGTTGCTGGTTAGTGCTCAAGATTTTTTAGTGGATATCCTTAACCAAAACAGAAGATGAGGGCGAGAAGAAAATTTACATAATATGGTAAATGTATAGGAGAACATCTTTTTGGTATTTAAACTTGTCAAAATAATTACACGTGCATCATGAACCTTGCTACAAAGAGAAGTTGCTATAAAGAAAAGGTTTATTGCAGAGGTTCATAGGTCATGGGTTTAACTCCCGCCATGGTTAATCCTGAATAAATCAAAGGGAATCCTGAATAAACCATTCATTCGTTTATCCAATATAACAGAGAACTCGTAGATGATATATGATGAGTGAGCTAAGATACTCAAGAACTATTTCGTCAACCCCAGTGCATCTATTGACTACTAGGCAAAATCCACCACCATCTAGAGCTTCAACCAACATATCATATTATGTGTGAAGGTGATAGTCACGAAGTAAGCTTGAAACCCAAAGACTAATAAAAGACACCTATGGACGATGTGAACAGTCACCAAATACATATGCTCTAATAAGAAATAGAGTATGCTAGTCAAAACAAAAGGGACCCTCTTTCTCATAGCAAACTTGATATGAATTAGATAGCTATTTCAGGAATGATCAGAGTTCCACCATGGCTCATGTTCCGTGTATACTAAAATAATGCCCAGTGTTTTGCCCAATTCTAAATCGAACCAGATAGTCAAGAGAATTTATCAAAGTTCTGAATCGATCGAAACTCTGACTTCTTGTGAGGTGGGACTCCAGCAGCTCAGGGGAAATTTGCTACACGATTACATAGGTCTATAAGAATCAATACAAGTTTGAATTTTATTTATCTGATTAGGTTTGAGGTTTTAAACAGTATCCATACATGTGCATCATTCAAAACCATCTCTGCATTTAAATACACTCTACAAACGCTCTCTGTCTCTCTCTGCAATGAATGGTATTGACAGAATATTAGGGACAAGGAAAGGACCTGAATGAATAGCATTAACATAATATTAGGTACAAGGATAAGACCTGAGGAGGTTGAGATTCAGGTTTGCTATCTGCCATTGGAGGTGCCATACAAGCCTTTAAACCAGCACAAATTCCAAATGTTTTCCTGCATTGTTTTTCACAGGTCATGGGTTTATTCCAGAGGTTCACAGGTCATTGGTTTAACTGCAACAGCTTTCATGGAACCGTCATAGATATATGAAGTTCTTCCCACCCAAGTCACGTTATTTCTCTTAGATGGTTTAAGCCATTCAGTGCAGGGCTCTCCTCTATTGTTGATGGTGTTATGAAAATGGTAAAACATCATCTTATCCTCTGTCCTATGCTGTGTTCTTCCTTTCAGATTCTTGGACATTTGAACTCCATTCGCCCACACTTTTCTTGCCTGCACTGCATATTTGCAATCTCTCTTTGCTCCTCTATTCACATATCTAAATACGAGCTTCTCAATTCCCCATTCGCTGCACTATACAATTATCATCATCACATTCAATTTCAAGCTCCAAAAAAAACTGCCAACATTTATTTAAAATCACCATAACACTTACCTGGAATCAGTACTGTTGGCAGACTCGTTGTGCCTATGTTGATTCTGCAAGAAAATCTTGTTGGACATGGTATATTGCTTAAAGGTGATCAGAGTAAAATTAGAGAGTTCATTCACTACAGATCACAGAGGTTTCCCATGAAAAATATAGAAATACTCATCTACATCGAAGAAAAAGGTCCAACTCACCATGAATTTGAGCCTGTGCAAAAAATCATTCACAAACATAAACTGATTATGATAATACCCATCATATTATTCCTGATCTGTTATATCCTCCAATGTCACACGACCTGCTTGAATCCATGGATCCAACACCTTTCTAATTTGGGGTGAATCCCACCCGCATCGTGAAAAACAAAATGCGATCTAGGCCCAAAGAATTTGACATGATAAGCCATCCACTCTCTCATTCTCTGAGGACTCAGATCACCGTACAGTGAGGACTCAGGTCACCGTATAGTGAGGAACCACAGTAGAGATAATCATAGGGAGGATCCTGGCTATAAACAGAGCCATTGTAAGTACCCTGTTCTTCCTTCAGAGCAATGATTCTCTCTGGTTTCTCAAACTCGTTGCCATTAAATGCATGAATAATGAGTTCTCCACCATTTTCATCGGTGCCCACGCTTTGAGAAAACACGCACTTAAGAACCACGACTGTGTAAACTCAGCCATAACCGTCATTTGGGAGCATTTTATAGGCCTTGCCCTTCATTTTCCCAGCAGATGAATTTTTGGGGGTCCATTCTCATTCAAATCGTGGTTTCCCAAAAACGTGGAGAGGCTTGGAAGCAAGCCCAACCACAGCAAACGTGGCGGGGCCTCCTTTGTATGCCCCCATTTGGATGAACAAGTATGGATCATTCCCATATGGACGGAACACCCGCTTGATGATATTTTCTTGCTCAATTGCTCTGCTCGTGGGGTTTTTGGTGCTACTGTTATGAACAATATTAGGGTTAGTCATGTGATTCAGCGCCTGATCCATTTTTCTGATTTGGACACTGTATCCATAAGGATTGGAATCATCCTTGAGATATGTTGAAGTGATATTTTTACACGAAAGGTTTTGTTGGTGTATAAACAGCGCTGCTACAAGAAAAACCCTCATAACTACGATCACCCACATGAGAACCTTGGTCTCAACGTGCCATATAGAAATAAATCCAGGGATACCATCCTTCTCTTTGCGCTGCCCCATTCAGATATCTAATGACAAAAACCTAAAGCAAAAAACTCGTAAATTAAGCTTAGAAAAACAATAGCTGGAGTTTCAGATAAATAGATGGGTGGGCCTAGTACACAGTGAAAAAAACAAGCCAAGGCCAGATGTTTGTACAGAAAACTGCAGAATCCTCTTGTTGCTGCTGCTCTGGCTCTGTGGAAGGGCGCCGGGTTGAGGGCGGGACTTGGGACGCGAGCACGGAGAGGAGGCGTGTTGCAGTGGTGCGGCTAAGTCAAGTAGAGGCGGGACTACGCGACAACAGCATGGACGCGAAGGAGCTGACGCGCTGGGAAGGAGGTGAGAGCAAGAGGGTGGGAGCAACCGCCAAGTGTCGAATTTTGAGAGGGTGGAAGGGCGATAGGTGGAGCACAGAGATTGGCTGGGAGCACTGTTCATCCCAGCAAAGCTCATAATAGGGACACCTTCGGCGTAATTATATATTAGGTGTGTTGAACGGAATATAATGCATCTTGAACTATTGTCTGCAAGTGTATATGTTGGGTTGACACACTTGGCAACATGTGTGTTTGTTGTATGGTCGTGCTGCATGTGATGCTTTAGGTTTCCTTACCTCCAGACCAAGTATTTGGAGTTCATTTTTTTTATTAGAATTATTGGTATTTATTGGAATATTATCTATAATATTTATGTGATGTCTTACATATCAGGATCACGTATCATGTGTAGTGGGTATATGTTTAATTTTTTTTAGGTTTTAAGTGATATATATATATATATATATATATATATATATATATTTTAATTTTTGATTTATTAGGTGTTAAGAGAATCGTTTTTTCTTGGATGTAAATTTTATTTTGGAGTGTAAAATTTGAGAAAAAGTTGATACTTACAGAAATTGATTACTCTCTATTTTTGATAAACCTGAAATTACAATAAATTTACATGAGTTATTATTAATATTATTTATATTCATATAAATTTCACACACATATAATTAATTTTGTTAAAACTTTATGAACCATCAAATATATGTATATATTTGGCATTTTTTTAAACATATTTTACAATTTTTTTTATTTTAATTTTTTCTTATCATATGCATAACATTTTATCAAAAATGCTTCATTTTATGTATACATCATCTCTCTTTGATATCTATATTGAGATAATATTTAAATGTTTACAAACACTACAACATCTCTATTATACTAAATGTTACAATAATTTACAAGCAATACAACATCTCCATTATATTTGGTTATAGATTAAATTTGAAACGTGTTAATTAAATTGAAATTGAAACTTAAATGGTTATGAATATGAATCATTATTATTTAAATTATTTGATGTGATATGCAAATAATGATTTTTTATCAAAAAATTGTTTATAAATTTGTTAATAAAAAATTTACAACGTAACGAATTAACTTAAATGGTTTTCTTGTTATTATTTTGATTTAATTCTTTATTTTACAGATATTACATTTCTTTTTCATATTGAAAAGAGATTTAAATGTTTCTTTACCAATGCTACAACATCTCCACTATACTAAATATTTACAATCATTTACAAATAGTACAATATCTCCATTATACTATAGCTTATCAATGAATCATTATTACTCAAATTTATTTTAATGAGATATGCACATTATGATTTATCCTCTTTAAAATGTTTATAATTTTGTTAATAAACAAAAAGGAATTACAACATAACAAATTGAATTAAACTATTTTCTGATTATTATTTTGAATGAATGCTTCATTTTACAAATACTATATCTCTCTTTCATATTGAAGCAAAGTTTAAATGTTTACGGCTATTTACAAACAATACAACATCTCTACTATACTAGGTTTTAGATAAATTGTAAACATGTTAAAAAAAATGTAGTGTGATATGCATGTTATAATTTCTTCCTCAAAAAATTGTTTATAATTTTGTTAATATAGTGCTTCATTTTTATTACATCTCTCTTCCATATTGAGTGGAAGTTTAAATATTTCCAGTCATTTACACATGCACTACAACATTTCCATTATACTAAATGTTTACATTCATTTACAAATAGTACAATATCTTCGCTATACTAGGTTATAGATTAGATTTAAAACATATTAATTAAATTTAAATATGAAGTTTGGATGGTTATGAATATGAATCATTATTACTTAAATTTATTTTAATTTGATATGTATATTATGAAAATGTATAATATAACTAATTGAATTAAATTGTTTTATTATTATTAACAAATCTTTCGAGAAATCACATAGGAAAGTATAGAGCCTACGTCTTTCAAACTATTGAATGTAGTTCATCATAAGGAAAATGAAGATTGAGTTGATCATATTACCCCTATATATAGTGCAATTCATCATCAAGAAAATGAATGTTAAAGAAATAATTAAATAAATATAAATATTACTTATTTTAAAATTATATTATTATTAGATAAAATCCTTAAAGATAGAAAGAAATATAGTGAAAATCATAAACAAATTCTAATTCACTGGTCAAAATAAAAATAACTAAAAGAATAATTAAACCAAAATAATAAAAATAATATCTCATAATATAAAGATAATAAATCAAGACAAAGTCAACAATTAATAAATAATTAGTCAAATTCAATCCTATAAAAGAGAGTTAAAGGGTAAAAATATAAATTATAAATTATAAAACCAAAACAAATCTAACGGTCAAGTAAATAAATGGAAGAATATCCCGGATACGAGTGTTTAAGGTTGATAATTGGAGCTCCCGCACGTGGCATCAAAGCCTGGTATTAAAAGCCTTGGCTTGGCGCTCCCTACGACGACATTCATTCCTCACTCGCTTTGGTTTAACGCCCTCCGCACTCCACCTGCACCTACGTTTAATGTCTGTCCTCCCTACAATTAATTCATGGCACCCACTCCCTCTGGTCGGCATTTATTTGTGCAGTTTTCTGGGAACAACCTCCTTTTGTCTTCCTCGCCTTCTTTGCAGCTGGAGGTTTCCGACCTTCTTTGCGTTTTCTGCCCAGTCTCACCCCTCACCTCCTCCGATGTGCCTTCACGTTCCTCCTCGCCCGTCAGTCTTCCCTCTTGGCCCTCCAGCGATGCCATGCCTCGACGCCACAAGATGCACTGTCGACGAGGCCGAGGGAGGGGCCAAGCTTCCCGACCTCCCATCTTTGTTTTGGATGACACTCATTTGCTCTCTCGAGAAAAATGCCCTACGGAACTCTCACTTCACCTGGATACTTATGAGAAACAGGACCAACATTGTGTCTCTGCCTCTTTCTCCCTCCACCTCCCAGATGTCCACCCCAGTGCATTGGAGTCTAGCTCACGGAAGCGCTTACGGAAGTCCACAATTTCTTAGTCCACCCAGCTGCTCTCCAGAAAAGAGGCAGCTCCTCTGGCAAAATCAGCTTTGCAGTCCTCAAGTAGCGACTGAGGGGAGAGTTCGGAAGCAGAGGGCACGAAAGAGACTGCAGGGGCACGCTCAGCCTCAATGCCAGAATCATTAGCACAACAAGCGAAGAAGGTCGAGGATTCCTCCGAGGAATATGGCTCTTATATTGTTGAAGATCCTCCCCTGCACATCTGAAACATGATCAGTGGTGGACGTTTTTGCATCTCAAGGTCTCCTACTTCTGTTAGCTTTTATGCCTCTGCTTTTATGTCTCCTTTTTATATGCTCGGTTTCTTCCATTTTTAGACAAGTATGACTTATGTTGGTTTCCCCTTGTTGGGCAGCGCTTCCTGGACTGGTTTCACCACCTCGAGCAGTCCATATTTTGATTTTTTGAACTTTGTCTCGACCGGAATTGGCTAGCAAAAGAAATTCCGGCGAGCTGGTGATGAATGTAATCCTTTTGTATTATATCAATAGATTTAAACTTACTTAGAAAAAAAATGAAAAAATAATTAAACAAAATAATAATAAATAGAAATAAAAGTAAAAAACAAATAAAAATTATTCAACAAAGTAAACCACCAAAATCAACCTATTAGAAAAGAGTTAAGAGTAAAATTATAAATTAAATAACATAAATGAATAAACATAAAAAAGCAACCAACCTGCTATATTATAACAAAATATATATATATATATATATATATATATATATATATATATATATATATATATATAAAACAAGAATAAAAAGAATAAACTCATAGAAAAGGAAAAATAGAAGAGGAAAACACTAGGGAAAGGAAAAAAAACCTTATTAGGAGCATAGAGATTTTTTCTCAATCTCAATTATTCTTATTATTATAATTTTGATTTAATGTTTCATTTTACACATAGTTCATAGTTTTTTCATGTTAAACCCAATTTTTAAATGTTTAGTCATTTACAACCACAATTTTCAAGTGAGAAATCTCCAAAAAAATTAACTTGTCACTTAAATTAATCTCAGATCACAATAAACATAAATTATGATTAAATACTTTATTTAACACAATGATAAAAAATGTATTAAATAAAAGGGTTCTAATAAAATTTGAGGTGAAATCTTGTATTGTATTATTTAAACTTGTTTTTTGATTGTGTATATGGATTCAACAATCTTAAAAACCGCAGACACTTGGATTGTGTAGAAATTACCCATCAAACTTGTAATTTCAATATATTCATACAAAATTTAAAAAAAATTAAATTAAAAAACTCCATACTTGTTTACTTTAAATCAAGCTTGTGAAAACTTTGATTTTCGATTGC